>CAEFZY010002214.1:0-17805 GCA_903066815.1 Brachyrhaphis roseni
TTGGAGGAGGATGTAGAAATAATCTGTGCTACAAGGGTGAGACATTTCTCTACAATTTCGGAAAATGACTTTTAAAAATGGTCTCATCGGGGCGTGCCGTGGTGGCGTAGGTGTTAGCGCGACCCACATTTGGAGGCCTTGAGTCCTCGATGCGGCCGTCGTGGGTTCGACTCCCGGACCCGACGATATTTGCCACATGTCTTCCCCCCTCTCCTTACCCCCTTCCTGTCAGCCTACTGTCAAATAAGGGACACTAGAGCCCACAAAAAGCCCTCTGGTGGGGAAACAAAAAAATAAATAAATAAAATAAAAATGGTCTCATGAGCTACTTTGTTGGTGTCCTGCCAAGTAAACTCAAAGTCCACACCAAAGATGTTGTCGCTGTAGGAGTTGAGAAGGGCAAGACTTGAACACTTAACCATCCAAGACCTAAATTTAATTGAAAATATTTTGCAAGACTTCAAAATGAATGTCTATAGGTGCTATACCAACAACAGTCTAATTTGATTGATGTTGGGCTCCAGATGATTAAATCTGTTAGAGAAAAGCCCAAAATGTTTTCCATCTGTAACGTCCAATATTTCCTGTTGTTCTAAAAGGCCCTGACTTGAAGTAAAAACCTATTTGTGCATAAATTTGAAGATCTTTGTTCATAAAATAGTTTCTAAAACCATGTATCATTTTCCTTCCACTTCACAACTCTGCACTAAATTGTATTTGATAGATACATAGATATTTGACGTATAGGTACCGATAAACAGACCAGTAAGAAAAACATTAAACAATTAAAACCCAAGCTAGGAAAACTCTTAAATTTAATTACCAGCATATTTTCTCTCTGAGTGCCTCAACCTAACGTCAACATATTTGAACGCTACCAGACTCTCAGCGCTCAGAGACGGAGGACATGAACGAGGTGGAAAAGCCTCAGGTACCACTGTCACCTCGGACCACCTCCAAACCCACCCCCAGACCTCCCAGGAAACCTGCAGCCAAACCCTCCTCTCCCAAAACCGCCACCCCAAGGACATCCTCACCAAAGACTCCCAACAATCCATACCTCGGTAGACACAGGAATTATTAACATAATAATGTATATTAATAACCATTTTGTGTTTGGTACTTAATTTCAATGTGTTGTCTCATTATTGCAGCTCACAACATTAAGTGTGAGACTAGACTGCGGGATAAGTGTAAAGGAGCAACCTGCAACAGGTCAGGATATTGTGAGGATTTTTAGTCGATAATTACTTATTTATTCACTCATTGCACATTTCCTCTCTGATATGAGCCTGTGTTCTTCTTCTGCAGACACAATTGTCCAGCAAATTGTCTAAATACAAAAGGGAAGGTTTGGGGAACTGTTTCGTATGATGTGGTGAGTCTCTCAAAACTGGAAACATCTTGCATTTCTAAACAATTTCTAACATTAAGGCATTCTTAAAGTCCGCTTCTCACTGTTACAGCAATCAAGTATTTGCCGAGCTGCTATCCATTCTGGGGTCATCGACAACAACGGAGGGCTGGTTGACATAACGAGGACAGACAAGTTGCCTTTCTTTGTCAGATCCACAAAAAATGGAGTCGAGTCCCTCAGGTAGACACCTGCTCTTTCCAGTTTCTTTTTTAAATTAAAATTGGGCTGTGAGTAAAACTATGAATACAGCTCTGGGACATATGTAATTGAAAGAAAAATAAATGAGGAGTAAAATGAGTAGGACCAACAAAATAGGATGCACCGAATCAACATTAACCATTAATGAACTTGAGAGAAGCACTCAAATAACTACTGGGAAAACAATTTATTGAACAGAATTGTCTTGCTAGCTCAATTTCTTTCATTGGTTTTGTACTTCATCAACTGAAAGTGTTTTAATGCATCTCTCTTTTTGTTATGCAGCAAACATAAACCTGGCAACTCCTTCACGGTGGTCAAAGTGGAAGGTGAGTAAATCAATATTTTTTAGGAAAGATTTGTGTAGAATCAGAACAATTGATCAAGCACGGTACATATTATAGAGTATATTAATGCTGTATTATAATTGTTAATCTTTTCTCTCTGGTTGACAGAATATAATGCCGATTGCTACACCACAGTGAAAGAAATCTGCCCTTATAGACGACCACTCTCACACTGTCCCAGGTGCCTCCATTCGCTGGCTTTAGCTGTTTTACTGAATTGATTTTTTAAAAATGTCTAACACCCCCTAACAGATACTTTGAAAACCTATTTTGTTTCAAATATTTACAAATTACAAAACTAAGTTATAAGATTGATGAGAAGTTTTCTTTACGTTACTGAATGTGTGATGTGGTTGTAAATCCTAATGTGGCCACTTATTTCTCTTAAATGCAACATAATCCATAACTTTTATGTACTTCTGGGGTTCTCAGAATCATCTGTCCAGCCAGCTGTAAGTCTCAGCCATCCTATTGGTCGCCTGTAGTTGGAAACAACATCTATGCAGATGTGAGTATTAACAAATATTTACAAAGTGGTCATAAATCCAGCTGAAAGATCTCCAGAACTCTGCTCCAGAACTTTTTTTTATTATTTTTACTGTGGGCTGTTTGTACATTCGGGGTCCTTCTGAAACTTAGTAAGAGCACCAGGTCAAAACTAAAGCTTTCTTTCAACAAAGGGTTAAAGTATGTTTTGCAAAGCAGGACACTCGGATATGTTTCTGCAGTGGTAAAGAGGCTAAATGTTGGTTAAACATGGAATATAAAACCTCTGGTTAGAATCATTGCATGAGTGTAGAGTGTGATCTGTGTTTAGATTGGAATTGAATGATTATACTCTCCTGATAAGAACTTATGGCTTGTTACGCTAATGCCAGACTTCTACACACTCCTTGTGTGTGTATGAGCATCTTTTTTTTTTTTAAGAGTGTAAAGGTTTTTCACTTTCTTTCTGTTCCTCACAGAGCTCTAGCATTTGCAAATCGGCCATCCATGCAGGGGTAATCAAAGCAGAAGGAGGTTTTGTTGATGTTCTGCCACTGGAAAGAAGAAAGAGTTACGCTGGAGTCCTAAAAAATGGCATCCAGTCTGAAAGGTAACCTCACTGTTTTGGTGTTTACTAGATTAACTGTAGTTATATTTCCCCATTGAGATTCATTTATAAAAGATACAAAGGTTAAAAAAAATGTTGGATCACGTTTGATTAGTTGCAATTTATATCAGACAATGAAGAATTTAGTTTGAATTTTAAAAAACACAACATCTAAAACATGCATACTGAGAACTTATAAAGCCCTCCTTGGCTGTGACAACATTCAGAGAATTTTTAAACTAAAGTTAATTTATTAAAAATAACTCTCGTGTTCTCATTAAAATCCCAAATCCCTACTTCTGAATCCCTCTTCAACTTCTGATAGAAAACGTTCGTCTGTCAATCCATTTTTCATACTTGCTCAGTTCTTGAAGGGTTACAGTCTGGTTTGTTCCAGTCTCCACAGGATGAAAGGTTACCAGTCCATCACAGAGCAACACAATAATTCAATCACACACTCACACTAATGAGTGATCAGGAATGTCAGTTTTTCTAACATGAATGTCTTTGAACTGTGGGAGGAAGCCGACATACCCAGAGAGAACATCCAAAGTAAACACTGGAACGGTCCTGGCTGGGTTTTGAACCCAGGACTTCCTTGCTGCAAAGCAAAACTGTTAATGCTTCACTATGCAACTCCTTCTAGAAAATAAATATAGTCACAATCCTAGAGATTTTTTTTCCAAAAATTATTTAAAAAAAACAAAAAAAACTTCTTTTTGCCAAAAGAGGTAGCCAGTGCTTTAGGAAGGTGACAATATTTTGCATGATATCTACAGAATTGTTCATTTTCAAGCAAAGGTATCACCCCACTTTGGACATGTTAGTTTTTTCCTCATAAATGAGATTGAACACTTTGAAATTGCATTAGTAGATGAATAAACTATTTCAGGGTCTAGTTCAATGTTTAGCAAGATTTGCTGATATGAAATTAAATTTCATTCACTTAGGTTTTCCGTTTGATTATTGAAACCAACAAGTACATTTGACAAGACAAAGCAGACTATGTCCGAGGAAGTTGGGTGATTGATGTCCGCTGTAATAGCCCATGTAGTGGGTTCTCTGCTTGCACGCTATGCTTCACAAATCACTTTCATGTCTTTGGTTAGCTCCAGTGGACTAACTCAGGTAAGAAAGTCCTCGTGGTCAGCTCTGCTGGCATATGGGGAATGCAAGAGTGATGGTGTGGTTTGGTGTGTGGGTAGGCCACACACTGCCTCTTTGCTTACTTTACCCATAGATTTCAACTGACTGAGCAAAGTGCTGAATTGGTAATAACAATCCAAGTCTGACTGTTTGAAACCCGATGCAGAGCTGTGAAGGCAGCACTCGGGGCATTGGGACAGGAGGTCAGTAAGTGCCTGAGGAGGAGTTAATGCCAACATCATGGCAGTGTGGGCAGTTTAGATTGCTCTGTGCTGCTGTGAATGTAATTGCAGCCTATCCAATTACTTCAGAATGGAGATGCTGTCAGCCAATCTGCCAGCTTCCCTACACGAGCAATTATCCGTTATAGGACTCCAGTAGTTCTAGCCTATCGTGGTTATTGATCATGGCACAGCTTCAAGGTCTTTCTGCTAATGAACTAATTAATATCAATGAGTTGAGCACATGTGGGAACCAACCCCCCCCCCTCATATTTAGAAATACTGAGGCAGTGAGTCATTCTGGAAACAGCAGGTTTCATGGTGGTTTCAACCGAAAATATCAACTCTTGATTTATTCTTTGATGGATTTTGCTGTTGAGATAATTTGAACCATGAGGGAAAAATCCACTTCACCTCTGATTGTTGTAATCATACCTGAAGTTAGATTAAAATACAATACATGCATTAATAATGGCTTCAACTCATTGAGGCAACAACATTCATCAGAACCACATACCATACAGTCAGACAGTCATGGAAAAGTTGAGATCAAGTCAGTCTCATGTATTAAAAAGACCCAAACTCAACACATGTAGCTGATTTATCAATCTGTGGTGAAACTGAAAATTAATATTCACAGCTTCTCTTCATCTAATTTGACTGAACTTGGGGTAATTTTGTAAAATAATTTGGCAAAATTTCAAGTCTCTTAACCTTGCAAAGCTGTTAAAAAAGAAAACTTGAGAAACTTCTCTACTTGCAGCAAAAAGATGTTTCTACAAAGTAAGGAAGCATGTAGACTGAATACAAACACACACCACAGATTTTTATTTGTAAAGAAAATGTATCTCATCTAATCTCTGTGAAATACAAATTTGTGGGTATAAAGGCATGAAGACTTTTGCTAGCTAAATAATGTTTGCATCTCTAACAGTAAAGATAACACATTTTTTCTATTTTCAGCCAAAGCAACACAGACGGAGGCTCCTTTAGACTCTTTGCCGTGAAGGTGTGACACTTTTGAAGTCTGAGGACCAACAGAGTTTGCTCAGCTGGTCTGGAAAAGCAGAAAGTGCCCACAGGTTGGATACCATGACTTGTGCAGTGGAGTCCGAAAATATATACATTTTCTTTGTCCCACCATTTATCACTGTAATCTCCAGTAGAAATGCTTCTTTATCATCTGGGCATATTGTATTTTGATGGTCCTTATTTTTGCATAATCTGTGAATACAGAAGATTTTATTATGAATTGAACAGCTGGTGCTGAAATATTGTAGGTACACAGAAATAATTATGTTTACAATAATGTTCATATTAAATATATATGTTGGTTTTCATACACAAGAATGTATACTGATCACACTGTATTTAATCCTGTCCAGAATACATGATGATTTTTTTTTTTTGTTTTGTTTTCGACAGTTATTACAATATATTAATTTGTTTATGCTTTATTAGTTATTTTTTTGGTGGTTAACTGGGTTATAATTTTCTACTGCTGAACATTTAGACAAGCTGCCAAACATTTTAGTTTCTGACCTAAAAATAACAGAGACAGAGATTTTTGACCCACTAGATTTTCTTTTTATGCTTTTTTCAAGCTAGATTAAATATTTAATTAAAATTTTTAAGATCCAAGCTGTACCCAGTTACCCGGTATAGGGTCTCAAACCACAATCTTAAAACTCTTGCTGTCGAGTCACGTCCAAGTGTAAATTACATTTAAAAGTTGAGACTGTGTGTGGGAACTAGTGACAGGGAAGGAGAGCTTCTGAAGAATAAAGTAGTGGGAATATATCAAACACTACATACATTTTTATAAGATGAGCTCCAATATCTCTGTCTTGTTTAGTGCTTGCTTATTTCTCTGATTATTTCTTGATGCCTTTTTGGCCCTGTTGTATATATGAAAACGTTTCGTTGTCCCTGCCCCCACTTATGACAATTGAATGTGTTGCATGGTTCAGGTACAGAGATGTTTGTATTTTAATGGTGTGAGTATGTGCAACAGTTTGCGACAGTGAACTGCAGTTTGTGCGTTTTGGAACAACTAGCGCTATGCAGCACAATTAGAGAACATACCTACTATGCTGATTTGTTTTATCCTAGAAAAGAACATGCTTCTTTGTTCAAATTACTGATAAAACAAATACATTTTGTTTGTAGGCCTTTTGCTTTCAGTTACGGTCCTGAAGCACAGTAGACATGTTAAAGCACTTTTAAGCTTTGTTGTGCCTCCTGTTTTTATTATTACTAAAGATGAAAAGCATTTGTATTTATAGTCAGAGTGATAGTCTGGAAAAACTGCAGCCATGTTTGCTATCTCTTTCTATCTCTTTATTCTACCTCAGTCCTATTGCTTTGCTCAGCAGTTTTTTTTGGGAGGGAGATTTTGTTTTAATGAAAGTTTTGTAAAATACGGCAACTGTAAATAATATGATCTTTGTTTATAAATTTCATCCTCTAAAACTATGATTAAAACATGTATATTTGTTTGTTTTCTGTGCTGTTTTTTAACAGATGTGGTGTATGTCCTATAATTCTTTGCACAATATGAAAATAAAGTATGTTTTATAAATGCAAATGGATCAATGTGTTTTTATGTCTTTATTAAAGATGCTTTAAGATGCATTTTTAAAACTGAAATTGATTTATTGATTATTTATTATTATTGATTTATTTCCTCCAGGTTTCCAGGACCAAATGGGAATTAATGTTTCCGATATTTTTTCTCACCTTGTGACTGAAAACCTTCATAAAGATAAAATTTTTGAGCTGAAACAGTTGCCATGTATTTGTTTTACTGTATTGTAGGTGTAGTTTTCACTTGCATGGTGCTCTAGAACTCGAGCTTTCATCAGCCAAAGAGTGGCGCGTTTCATTCATAAGTGTATTAAATGTACTTTGTCCAGAGTATTTCGCCAATTTCTGTTTAACATGAAATCTGAATGAAATCGAGATGAAGGCCACCCAGGATCTGATTGTTGTCTTTGGAGTCGTATCACTGACCACATTTGTGTCACACAGATCCAAGAAGACGGGATCCACAAGCTAGCGATCACTTTTCAGAAACCACATACAGCACACAATCTGCCAGCAGATGTTTCAGTCAGCGTCTGTTTAAAAGGAGTGGAGACAGAAAGAATCATCTTTTTTTTCAATTTCATATGCCAACGTACAGTTTCTATTCATCAGTGAACTATAGAGTACAGTATATGTACCATACACTGTACATGCCTTTGCTTCTTTTACAGCTTACTGAGAAAGAGTTGACTTAGACTCTAGTAACCCCTCTTACTCCAGGGCTTTTGACAGAGGCAGATGTTCAGATTCAGTTAAGCCCTGGTTGGACCGGACTCTTGACATGTTGCTGATAAACAGCTGTGGAATGACTGTTTTACTCCCATTGTCAAAGAAAATAAAGATTTGTATTCCCATGTAAATCCCCAAATAGCTTTGATGAAAAATCTTTTAAGATTTTTCCAGTCTTAGGTTCCTTCTATCTCGAAATGTGCTTTTCATTACAGAGTGTTTTAGTCGAGGCAAAAGTTGCGAAATATTGGACTTTTGTTTACGTGATCTTTTGTTTATATATTTGAATATTGTCTTGTCTTAGCTTATACTGTTTCAACTGTTGAAACTGTATTAAGTATAGTTGTAATACAGTACAATGTAATACACAGTAATACACATAATACACACAATACAATGTGTGCATTGTTTCTGAATACACACATTGTCAAATAAGGCTTGTGTTCATATTTGGAAAGTTACTGAACAACACAACTGTCCAAATGCCAACAAAAACTAGTCATTATTCTTGACCTTATGAATCAGCATGTATGAAACACCCAGACACCACATGAAACTAAGTAAGCTGGTCTGGTCATTGAAGTTTCCAATAAACTGATATGATCATCAAATCTGACCTCTTAGTTGTGTCTACCTACTTTGAAAAAGCTCCTACTCAACTCTTGTGACTAAAAAAATTTGTAATTGCAAGACTGATGAAATCCCTGTTAGTTCATAATGGAATGATCTAGAGTGGAAAATCACCCAACATTGAATAAACAGGCCATGTAAACCAGCCACTCCCTTCTGACTACAGAATGGGTTTCGAGCCAGAATAACAGCTTTCATGCTTGGATTTCTTCATCCTTCAGCGGGACCTATTGAGGTTCACTGGGAGACGGTGAGATCTGAACCATAGTGAAGTTTTCTGATTTTTCAGCTAAATGGTTCGGAGCTGAGGAATTGACCCATTCAAATGTAAAATTTGAAAACTTTTTTTCTTCTCCCAGACTTTACTCCTCAAACTAGCATAAGATATCAGACCTCAAGACCAGGTCAAAAGCTTTTGATAAGTTAGACTTTAATGAACATAGAAAATATTTTTGATTAAGTATTTGTTATTTATTTTGACAGAAGCATATCGTTGACTTTTTATCTTGACTGACACCAATTTTAGTTTAAATGGAAATCATATTGTTTTGAGTTTGCAGAAAACATTTATTTTAACCCGAACAGATTTTGCTAAGATCTTATGTTGATCCTGGGAGATCCTCCACAGAATTTAGGACTTGAAAATGTTGTGGCGGATCCATGTCTGAAAATACTGATTTATACTCTCTAAACCTTGTAGGACAGTCTGAGATCGACAAATCCTGCTTTTGTCATCTACTGCGTAATTATTCTGCAGACAAACATCTCACAACACATAACAAGAATAATCTGTTACCTACTGAAACCTCTCCAAACAGAAACCAATGTTTGTTAAACTAAATCCAGGCTTTGATGCCAAAATTTTTCCATGATTTTTTTTTTAATCACAGTTTAAATATGGCTGATTAGTTGGAAATAATTCCTCTACAGCAGTTTCTGATTAAATTAGGTTTAATGGGTCTGAGACCGTTAAAAAGCTGACTAATGGTCTTCAGGCATATTGACGCTGTTTAGTACAAATTAAAATCCCAAGCAAAGAAGACAGGGAAAAAATGAGGATTTATAGTCATTTAATCTCGCTGTGTTTTACAATAACTTCATTTTTCAACACAAACAGTTTTTCTGTGGCTGAAATGGATTTGCATGAAGACTAAATAAATCAAGCCTAAATTCTCCTCTGCTGAGCTTTGATGTAGAGTTTTCCATTGTTATTGCGGAAGAGCCATGTGGTGTTTGTGTGCAGTTTGCAAACGCGATCTACTGCCAAGATCTGGGTCACTTTTCAGATACAAGGAGCAGAATTCAAACAATAAGAAAATGATGAAAATTTTAAAAAAATAAATAAAAACAGAAGAGCATGTTCAGGAAAGACAGGTAAGGCAGTCCAAGTGGAGGAATTTTGGATTTTTTAAATAAAATTGATCATGGTAGGACAAACAGAGCAAAAATGTTGTTGATATTAACACAACAGAGTTTTGAGCTGCTCGTTAATCAAATAATTGGTGTAAAAATAGAATGAATTGAATGCATAGATTAAAAAAAAGAAACAAACTTTTCACAATGCTGTTTGTCTGATGAAAACGTTTACAGTACTGTTCACATTTATTTTTATTGTAAGGATTGTTTCTCGACCAAGTTTTGCCAACCGATTTCATCCAGGCAAAGTTTGTGGCACAAAACCAAAGGATTATGGGATCAACAAAGCCAGTCATCCCAAGATGGAAAAGGAAAGTGAGTGTATCTCATGAAGTAGTTGATTATTGTGTTTTTTATCATCTTCAGCTCCCTTGAACAAAATTTCCCTGCCAAAAAGTTGCTGACCCAGCAGTCTTCCCTTCTACTGGAGCATCTTTTATGTCCAGTTTAAAAAGGTACGGGTGAAAATTCATTTTCTGCTCTAACATAACCACAAAAACGACTCCAAGATCAACCAGTCTTAGAAAATTATGCTACTTTTACAAGTGTTATGACTGATGAGTGCATTGTTCCCATTAAGCACAAAATGAGAAATCTTCCTTTGGCAGCTAAAAATCTCTGTGAAGCCATTGAACAGATAATTAAATGAGACAGTCATGCTCTGAATAAGTCAAAGCATTCATGGACGTTTTTATAACAATCCCCCAAGAAAGGAATACATCCCCATTGATGTTTTAATTTTGATTGATAATCTGCATATTGTCATCAGTCTTAGATCCCCCAGAGTATGTCATAGGCTGGGTTCCTCCTTGGGAATTAGTTTTATTCCTGGCTCATGACAAAGAAACCAAGCAGGGAAAGCACAGGAGTCTTCTTCAGGGAAATGATGAGTAATCTTTGTTGGTGGAGTGTACTCAGCCAAGTGGCACACAGAAACGCTTTCTGACACTGGAAATATAAACGCGTCATATAGCAGTTGAGGGTATGGTCCCACAGAAAGTTTTTCTTTCTTTCTTGAGATGCACTATGCTTCTTGGAAAAGAAGATCCAAGATTTCAAGATCCACATGTTGAATACTTGAAGATTTATTTGATCAAAACCTTATACCGTGGTATAAAACAGACCTCTTAGTTTAGAAGACATTCTCTTCTCCATGTTTAAATATATTTAAACCTGTGCTAATGTGAAAAAAGTAACAAAAGGCTGCAAGTCTTGTAATCTATTGTGATTTTAAACATTGATCCTCACAGAGGGTCACAATAATTTAGCACATTACTAACATGCAACCAAGTATTTGAAGGATAAAGGCCAGTTTTGAGGATAAAGTTGGCAATTTGGAAAAAGAACTTAATTATATGAACACTAGGGTTACACTAAGACAATTTGATTGAGAAATAAATCCTAAATTTAGCTTTGATACTTGTTACATTATTCTTGTTCTTTCTTTCCCTTCATCCTATCAATCACTCTTCACTGCTCACAACATATTCTAAACATTTTCTATGCTTAAAATACATCAATGTTGATTTGACCACCAGATATTGGAGGTATTTCTCTCTAGTAACAGAAGTGGCACAGTGTATAATGTAAATCAACATCGTCTTGAAATACAATTATGAGGAGATTAAACTGTCTACTTTAAACTGTCATAAGGTCACTGTGGATTGACTTTGTTTTTTATTCACCACACAGAAATGCTCAACCATGGGTAGCAATTCTCTAGTCCCTACTTTTATTATTATTATTATTTTTTTTACACAATATACAACCAGCTAAACTTTTCCACTGAATGCTTTGGGATTCCTTAAAGTCAGAAATAGCTCTCTTTAGCAAAGCTGCCTCATTAGCCTAGTATTTGTCTGGTGATAAGTTCATAAAATGCTGCACTGCTACATAAACCGGCTGTCAGAAACAAAGTGTAAAGACGGAGAACCTCGTTATAGATGCTGTAACAAAGGCCTCACTCATAGCCCAGTTTGGGAATCTGTCATCACACGGTGAAGATGACACAAAATCACACGCCAGTAATGGATGGCTGCTTCTTTTGTGCCTTTTCTGTCCTCCGTGATGAACAGATGAGTTCAATAAGTAGCACAAGAGTTTGTCGGCACTTTGTTCCAAGTGGAACAGCAAGAGAAGCGGAAAGTTCAGAAGAAGTAAACAAAGCCTGAGTGCCAGTGGTATTGTCTGTTTAAACAGCTCTGCCCCCAGACGGCTTGTGTAAGAGCTAAACCAATACTACAGAAACTCTGGAGCCACTGGAGAACATTTGATGTATTAAGGTTACAAGACAAATGTATACTTCCTTTTCACAACTGTACAGTAAAAAAAATTAAAATAAAAACAACACTAATTAATGGAGAAGTATGATTTATTACTGCAGAGGTTTCCTTTGCAGAACGTCATTGGAATCTGTCTGCTGTCAGTTTTTACTACTTGCACTTTTCACAAAGCTGTGCACAAATAGGGAATAGTAGGTTTTCTAACTCATTTTCATCTCCTGTGTTGGACTTTTCCTCTGAAGAATACTTGATGAAAAAAAAAATAGCATTAAAATATGTTTTAGATGGCTTTTTATTAGCAATCCCAAAGCCGTGATGGACACTGTCAAGGAAAAAAAAAGAAAAGAAAATAGTATCATTTGCTCGTAATATTTTTACATTATGATTAAGTAATTCTGATTGACCTGGTTTGACTTTTGTGCATTTTGCCATCTTCTGCCAGATGTTATGCGAGCTCTAGTGACAGTGAATGCCTATTTGCAATACAGCTCCAGTGCAGCAAACAGACGGGGGAAAAAAGTAATAAAAAAAGCTCACTACTAACTTCTCCCCTTTTTGAGGGTGGAAAGTAAACATTAAAGAGCTCAAGAATTTCTGTTTCCAATGACTATGGAATACGCGCTTCAGATTAACTTGACAATTCTTGTTTCTGAGAAAAAGAGATTCCCCACCTTTAGCTACTAACCTCAACTTTGTGTGGCAGCCATTTATTATAAAGAACTCAAAACAGTATGCAGTGCAGATGTGAAGCATCAGTCTGACTTGATGAAAGAGAATTAAAACAGCTTTTACCTTATGGTAAAAGCTTTAGAATAACAGTATATTTTCTGAGAAAAAGTAATACATTTAGTATTTGGTGTATTTATTTGTCTTATGCTGAAGGGTTTTGTCTAGGTGACTCTAAGAAGGAGTGCATACTTTGGAAATATTTCTACTTGATTCATGTGATGTCTGCGATTGTATGAAAACATTTACCTCCCCTTTTAGTCTTAAATCATTGAGTGATGGTGTCATTTCTCTTCAGTTTTTGAGCACATAACTTACCATTTTCTTTTAGAGTTTTCTGGTTTAACATAGTTCATTAAGGGGCTGTAACTGCAGGCAGGTGCCATTATTTTTCTTCTCTTCATGACAGAGACAATTAATTGTTAACACTCGTGGTTCTTTTGTAATCCTTACATGATTCTCTAATTATGTCACGGTTTCTTATTGTTAGAGTCTATGGTCAGAATGGTCTTACCGCTAGAGTTGTAAGATTGCAAGATTCGCAGTTTCTGCACAACTGGGCAATTTTGATTTAGACTTTGCAGGTTTTGGGCGTGGTTGAATTCAATTTAAGAGTTCCTCTTCTTCTTCACTTTTTTATGGGGTTTGGCAAACAACTTTTAGGTGCATTACCGCCACCTTCCAGATTAGAGTATGGCTCAGATGCTTTTCAAGTTTGAGTTAACCTTTTGAAACCATTTTCAACCAATCAATGCCCCTGACCTGTATCCACCATCACTGAATGGTTATTATCACCGGCGTTGACAACGAAGAACAAGTTGTGGACACAGGAATTATGCGAGTTTTAGTAGCAACTTAGTGACAATGCAGTGATAGACCTAGAATTGAAATGCTGAAGTGGGCAAAAATATAAGACTGCTTTCGGAATTTAGCGCTTGGTGCTACCAAAACCTTTCTGCAACTAATGCGCCAATTGAAAGAGCTTCTTTCGTAGTTGACACTGTTATGTTTTGTTGGCGGGGGGAGATATAGCATATAATTTAGAAAACAGGACGTGAAATACGGACATGTCCCGGGAAATACGGACGTTTGGTCACCCTAATACTGTAGAAAAAAACCCGGCTCCCAAATAGGATCCTAAAACGGCTCCCATTGTGGAGCAGGTTCCAATCGTTCACTTCAAAGAGCCGGCTCTTAGAGCCGGATCGTTCGCGACCGACACATCACTAGTTTTTAAATGATTTTTGGGCTGGAAATGATGATCTGGCATTACTACTTGCCATATTCAGTTGTTATTGCTATTAAAGTTTTATATTTTGGATTCATTTTCTCATGGTAGTGTTGGGTTTGTTTGGAAGCTCAGTTTGTGTTAATTAATCTCCCTTGTTAAGTTTTCATTCTGACACAAGTCTTCAACATCTCTGATTAGTTCATCTGGTTCATTTGTCATTTTCCACCCCTGTCTTAGTATTTAAGCTCTTGGCTGTCATTGTTTCTTGCTGGATTCTTCCATTAAACTGCCTATGCTCTCCATGACCTACTCCTCCTGTGATTTTCCTGAACCTCAAAGTTCTCCATATTGTTCATTATCAAAGAACTCATTGTTTTTTTTATGCCACTGTTGGTTTCTGCACTTTGGTCCCTCACTAACCACTTCATGGCCGACCATTGCTATTTCTGTGTTGCCAATTCGAATTCCTAATACCCCGAGACTGCCTTTCCCATGCTTTAAATGTCATCTGCTCTCATGCTGGCACTGACTCCTCCTGCCAAGACAAATGTCAGACTGAGCATCATAGCCCAAGTTCAAGCTGGTGATGGTGAGTTTGTTGTAGTAGGGTCTGGAAACTCCCTCTGAGCTTCTTTTCACACAGTGGGACTGAGTGGGGTCTGGGAAAGGTTTGATTCCCAGATAAGTTGAGTGTTGGTGCCCTCTTCCCTTTAAATGTTTTGGTATGTTTTGCAAAGAAAAGACGCATACTTTAATGAGGATTCATTTCCTCATTAAACAGTTAATTTATTTGAACACAAGACCATACTTTGTCGGTCATTGTTAAACACCTAATATTATTTCTATTTTTGGCTCATACTGGCGTTGTTTTTATGTAGACAAATTACAATTCTAGACAGCTGTGATAAATGTATATTTGCTTTTTCTATGTAATTGTGCAAAAATGTTTTCACTCTATAGGAATGTTTCTCTTTGTGTATCTGGACTTTATTTAACATGGCCTGTTTCTTGTCAAGACGGTCCATTAATTTGTTATCATTGCTTAAAACGCAAACCAGAAATATAGTTTACCGACAATAATAGTAAAGGGTTAAAGGATAGTTGTGTTTGTAATAAAACCTATATTTAAAGCCAAGTTTAGTCTCTGCTCAAAAAGGGGAATAGCAAAACCAAACTAAAAACAAAAAAACCTGTCTCTCCACAAACCATAATTCATATTTTGGGAGTGGTGGCTGCAGCTTGACGTCTTAGCAAACTGTCTCAGTTACTCAGTGTGGTGTTTTCCTGTTGTAGGGAGTAACGGGAGATAAAACTGCTGACCAACAGACTATCCTAACAGGCCTGCTGATGCAATACATCTTCAAGTTGACCTGAAAATGCTACTTTAGTTGGGATACTTTCCTGGAACCAGTGAGCTCTGTTGAGTGAGAAACAAGTCTCTAGGTGCTGTCAGTGTGAGGGTGTTGTGCAGTTTTTCTCAATGGAAAGAAAGTTGTGGTGTTTTCAGATATTTGTGAGATTTCTCTTTCTTGGAAATAGTTGCTCTACTGCTAAAACACCATTCCTACATATTTTTTCATTGGCAAAGAACATACTTAAGATATTGTATCTAATAAGCTGCAATAAATATGAAAAAGTCAATGCATTTTAAGTCTAAAGCACGTTATTTATCAGTGTCTGTCTGTTTGTGACAGTCTTTCTGTTGCTCCCAGCTGTGATATGTTCCAGGAAAAAGAGTGAGAGTTACTTTGTGATGACAGCTATGGTGCTTTTGTGTGTTTTTCTGTTCTGTTGTTCCCTGACGGAGGCCAATCTATCACCTGCTTTCAGTTTCTTGCGTAACACAGCAATATAACTGTACCAAGTTTAGCTTGACAGTCAACTATTTAACACGTTTCTGCATTTCTTGAAAACTTATGTTTGATTTTTTTGCAGTGGTCTTCGGAAGCAAATATTTGGAAAATAAGCATTACAGACGTCCACTAAAGACATAAGAGTCATGGCTTTGTTGAAGGAAAGGCATGGCTGTTTTTACAAATTGATACAAAAGTAAACCTCTGGACAACAAACTTTTAAAATGTATTATTTATTTAATCCCTAGACTTTCTTATGGATGCAGTTTGACATGCAGTTCGTTTTCTACTGACACAGGTTTGTCATCAGTCGTGAAACTGATGCTTGGAGAAATTATAAAAAGTCCAAACATGAGAGACAGGTGATTGATGGATTCAAGAGGCTTTTATAAACATAGAAGAACTGAATGTGCTGCAGAGCCCAGACAGACAATAGAAAAAAATCAAAGCACCGAAGAAACTTTTTAAAACAGCCAAAATAACATCACTTGAGACTAGACTGAAAGACAAAATGTATAGACGGAAAAAGAGAGAGAGGGAGCAACAAGGTCATGTATACACTGTCCGGATGACAAGACGCAGGTGGAAACAATGAATAGAATTGCAAGAACTGAAAAGCACAGCTACTAAAATAGGAGAAAAGAAAAACTCTTAAAATAAAAGAGGAATGGAAGTGAACAATACTAAGTACAAGAAGAACCAAGCAGAATATACTGAACACCCAACAACAAAATTATTTGAACACTTGCATTTCAGACAGACGATGTGATATGGAAGACTCATGTTGACATCAAAAGCTCTGAGTTGCTCCCTGTAGTTTTGAGGCTCTTATGGAAAAATGTCTAATTGACAAAGATTCAAGTTTGTGGAAAGTTTTTTTTTTTCTCTCTCCACACTGGAGACTAAGTGTCCAATCAGTTTATATACAAGACAGATGCTGCCCTGAGTGCAGTTTTACCATCTGCAATACTGATGTGTAGAAAATGTTAGATGTGCTAAATATATTGAAGGGACATTTTTTTAATTACAGCTGAGTGTTATGGAAAAACTTGCACTCTCTGTCAGACACATGTTTCTGTCTTTTTTTCTTTTTTTTGGACAATATTTATTGAAGGCAAGAGTGTTGAAATAGGGCTGTCCATCAAAAGTACGCTGTGCATGTTTGCTTAAGGACAATATTATCAGAGGAAAGCCAGGTTCAACTAAAGTTGCTCTGTGTCTTTATCTTGCATCAGGCAGAAGTTTTAAGTGAGAACAAAAATGATTCAATCTTGTAAAAATTCTGCTTAACTGTGAGACAAACTGAGATACTGATGCTCCTTTCCTCTCCACAGGATCAGGCACCTTCCATGTGAGGTGGTTGGGGAAAAAATAAAACCGGTTTGACTTTATGCCTGTTTTCCCATCTGTTTTCCCATGAAACCTGTAACAGGAAATTTACCATTAGTAACCAAACTGAGAAACCGTTTGTCTTGATCTAAGAATAATTGTTATGAGGACACAACTGTGCATTTTGGAGAATATCATGCATTGCAAAATCAATAATTACTAGTTAATTATTTGGCATTTGTTATGCATCTTTGTGTTTTTCATTCTGCTTGTCTGCAATGGTAGAACTCAAACAGTGGTTGGGTTGCAGTTTTGTCCCAGTGGAGTGTCTTTGCGTCTCAGGTGGAATGAAACAGCTGTAACAAATGATGTTTTTTTTTTTTCCTTGTCTCTGCTTCTCCTTTCTTCCGCGTGGGAAGCCCGTAAACAAGAACAGCTCTAGTGAATGCAGGAACGACCGCCGTCTTCTTCCCCAAACTCTGTCTTTTTATTACAAGTTCTCAAAATTATGAAATCATAAAATCAGACAATGAACATTCTTTTGTGCAATCATCTCCGAGTGTCATTCTATTGCTCTGAAACAACCATATTCCATCCACTT
>CAEFZY010002216.1:0-17392 GCA_903066815.1 Brachyrhaphis roseni
TATATATATATATATATATATATAAAAATTTGAATGTACGTGTAACTGGAAAGTACACCTCTTTGTAAATTTGGAACGTCAACTATATCCAAATAAATCCTTTTAAACATATTCAGTCTTGAGCGAAGGTGATGCAGACTGCTTCAGAATCAGTGAGGCTTGTCACTGATACTAGTATCTATTAGAGGATCTATAAAAACACGCTCTTTGGTCGTGTCCTCCCCCATCATCTAACAAGGAAGTGGCGTCACAGACCTAGCAGATTGCTGAGCAAGGTCCTAACATAGAGCAGTTTAATGCGAGCTAGAGATACCGTGCCAAATAGCTGACGGAATCTTTTCAAAATCCATCTTCATCCGTGGAAATTTAAGGCGTACCAATTTTAAAAACAGCAAGAGCATAAAGTACAGAGATTCATCTTTCCTATAAACGCCATATTGTCGCAATATGATATTTTTAACGTTTTAAAACAAGAGGCGAAAGATTGTCGGAGGCGACTTCATCCGGAGACAGCATACAGAAGAACATATTTTGTCGCTTGAACGGATCTCCGGTGTCTGCTGGTTGATTCTATTCTAGTTGTAAACGGACTTGAACTTCAAAGCTGACCATATTTTGAATATTGTGGAGCTAGTGAGCGTGCTTGCTAGCCGACGACAGATTTATTAACATGGAGTTGAGAGTCGGAAACCGATACAGACTGGGCAGAAAGATTGGAAGCGGATCGTTTGGAGACATATACTTGGGTATGTTTTTGTCACTGAAACTTGTCTACGAGTCTGTGTCTGTATTAACATCAAGAGGAAAGTGTGAGGAAGTTGGCCAACTGGTTCCCTTTTCAGAGGTTCAGAAGGAGCTGGTGATAGGCGATCAGCTGTTGTGTTCTCTGTTAGCGTTAGCTGCTAGGCTAGTAGTTTCTGTACAAGTAAGCTAGCGTTTCCATCTTCTGTTTTGAAAATGTGTTTAGTAAGCGATTTATTTCGACTGTGCGTGGCTTAGAAACTTAACTCCCGTTATAATATCAACCCGGCGTTCAAATGAAGGTTCCAAATTACTAGGAAAACTGTCAGCTGATGTGAAGCTAGGTGTTTTGTCCTCAGCTAGCTATGTAAAATCTGAAAGTTTAGGTTTGGTTCTTTTGCTCTGATTCACCTGAAACTCGTTTTAGCCCAGGATGATCGTTCAGTCTGAGCCTGTGAAGTCTTCGGGGATAGTTGCCTACATGTGTTTTTTTAGTGGTTTTAAGCAGAACGGAAGTTTCCAGCTGAGTCAAAAGGCTCAACAGATCTCGCTGAAAGGTTGTCTTTCAGCGAGTTTTATATTATATGTTTTACATTATAAAATTTGTATCAAAAGGATTCTATTTTACAGATTACCCCAAAGATTTGTGTTTGATGGTAAGGCCCTATATCCTTCTGAGAACAAGCTGTCACGAACATGTTGTATAAATATAGCTTCCTCTCTACTGAGTGAAATGTAGCTCTCTTCAGTTAGCTAAGGCTGCTGACCAGCTACTGATTAAATAGGTTTTGTCAGATAAAATGTTGGATCCTTTCTAGAAGTAAATGTTTTCATTTCCTCCACTATTTAATCTGGCTTTTAATGATAACATGATCATTGATGTTTTCAAATGGATCGTGATGAAGTTGATTTAATCTGCACTGAGCTAGATTAAACCTGAATTAAATCACGAAATGCACAATCTGTATGGTGTTCTTGTTTGGATGCAATATGTCACTAGTTAACACCAGCCATGCTGTAGCTCTTCCTTTGGGGCTTATATTGGAGCTTTAATCATAGTTATTCACATTTCTGCTTGGGAAACCTCACCTCTGGCCTCCAGCAGTGTGACAGGCCTGGCTGTGAGGTGCAGTGGTTTCTAAATGTGAAACATCACCGAACTGGAACTGTCTGCTTTACTTTAGTCCCTTCTGATCTTTTGTGGTGGATGAGATGTAGGCATAAAGGTGATTCTATGGATGTTTTCCAGTATAATGCTTAATTATTGATTCTGTCATGGAAGTATCTGAGTATGTTGTTACATTTGTGTCAAAATATGTGCAAATCCTAAGAAAACGTTTTCTAGTTTTCTTTAATGTCTCTTTTTTTAATTACATTTGGTTCTAATAATCACAAAGACAAGAGATTATGGTCTCCCTTCTGGGACTATATCCAATGTTTACATTAGACTGTTGTTAATTTTGTTTTTAATTTGATTTTACATTTATGGGACAAGTATTCTTCACCAAAATCTGTAGCATTTGTGCTCAAGTCGTGGTTTGAAATGTTGTGTACTAGAATCTTGTGCGCTTGTGTGACCTAACTAGGCTGTGTGTTCTGAAAGTGAACTCGTCTTGTTCAACTTAAACTCCCAGAGCGACGTGAAATGTCCTCACTTAGCGGCTGTGAATCCAGGAGAGGTTAGATTAATTAACTGGATCTGGCCTTTCTTCCACATGACCTGTTGTACAATCTGATAGCCGGAGCTGCCAGCCGCTTACATAATCACTTAGTGTTTTTTGTCTTCACTCAGCTGTCCATCCTTTCCATTGAAAGGTTGATGACTAATGTGTTGTAACATTGTAAATGAGTCAGAGCAGCGTGTGGTTTGTTAAACCAGTTAACCCTCTGCTGTCTCCATTAAGAACAGGAGCAGGTTTTGATCATTCGTGCTTCTGTTACAAGAAACAAGATCCTATTAAAAGGCGTCCATGGCAGATGTCCCACAGTGATTCACTCATCGTGTTTAAACCAAGTTTGTGTTAGTAACAGTGATGAATGTTTCAGAGACCTAAAGGCTTGTTCCTGTCGGTTTCATTAGCAGGGTGGGTTCGGGTCACCCTGTTGACTGAGGTCTTCTACTCCTATGTGATTGGTATTATCCATCATAGAGTATCAGGAGGTTATTCATATATTTTGTATTTGTTTGAAAATATTCCGCAAGGTTACAGAGACATGAGCTGTGTCAAAGCATAGTTTTATGAAAAAGACCAAAGAAATGTCCCAACCTAATCAGGATCAGACTGACATTCAAACCACTTTGTTTCTTGTACACATCGACATTAAGGTCACTTACAACAAGTACAGAAATATTTGTTCTTGGAACACTAGCTGTGTTGACTAATAATATTATTATACAGGTATGAAATCAGACCTTCTGCCTTTCTGTTTTTTGTTTCACTGAATACATTTTGAGGTGTTTGCTTTTAAACACTCTATAAATTCATATGTATGCCACTATCATGTTCATTTAGCCTATTTTTAAGTAACTATAAACATTTATTGGAAATAAATTATACACATAACATCAGTAATTTAAAGGTTGTCAATTCTGTCAGTGTTTTAGTCCATTGGATGTTGAAAATCACAAACAAAATGTCTTTTTTTGTCAAATGAAAGCGGAAAAATCTGATTTCATGATTATTGGTAATTGCAGCAGGCCTGATTGACTGAAGGTCAAGAAAAGCCATAAGTTTAGTGTTATTTACCACCAAGCGCTCCTTCTAGCTCATAAATGATGTTTTGTTTCATGATGGGACAGGATGGTCATTGTGAGTCTATGAGCTGGGTATGTTCTGCTGCAGGGTGTTATAAAACGCTGCTACCTGTCTGACAGGAAAACAGAGACTTGTTTAACAGATACTGTTGGTGATATCACATCACAGTCAAATGAGAACGCTCCAGCCATGTATGCTAACAGGGAGGGGCATATTTACAAGTAAACTTAACACAAAGGTTGTTTAAACTTGCGGACCAAAAGTTACTTAGAACGGCTCAAACTGCGTGCTGTTGGTGATTCAGTCATCAAACTTATGACACATTTTTGCGCTGCACGCCTGCTGACATGTTGGCGGTTTGGCTGACGTCACACCAGGCGTCATCACATGGCTGAATGTTTGCTTGCTTGTCTTTCTGATCACTAATAACTGTGGAGGTGGTGATGTTATACAAGTCACAGTATATTTGCATGTTTCTGCAGCGCTTCCTGGTGAGGTCTCATGAAATAATAGTCAACAGAGATGTGTCTGAACATGTTGCACCAGCAGCACAGCAGAAAAACACACCCTGCACACAACGTGAACACTTTGGCATATCAGGAACAGTCGTCAATGTGAGAGCGAGGGAGGGAGTGCTGCATTCCCCAGAAAAATCTGTTCTGACAAATCCCATTCCTCTGACACCAGGGAGCACACGCTGTAAAACACCCGCTTGATTCAGATGTTTCTGTTGGTAGAGATTCTTTATTTAATGCAGCTGGGAGTCAGGTGGGTCGTGTTGAAGAATATCCTTTTTAACTTCTCCGACACCTACGGCCCTATGAGTCTTATGTAAATGAGCATACAGGCTTTAAAAACAAACACCCAACACATTAAATCTGAACTTTGGTCATTTATGTAATGCATAAAAATCCCATGTGCTGTAATTTCCCTCCATGTTTTGGTTTGCTGAAGTGTCGGTTGCATGTTAAGAGCCCACTCCTCCATTCTGGCCGCCATGCGGGGCAGGCTTGGCCCCGCCCTGATGGGTGCTGGGTGCCAGATGACGTACAGAGAAATCAATGATGTTCCATCAGAGCTCCTATTAAACTCTTTCTGCTATGAGACGTTGTGTTCACATGTGAGCAGGCGTAATGGGATTACGTAAGGTGGTGTCAGGTTTCTGTGTGTGGAGGGACTAGCTGGACTCCATTACCATGTTTAGGAAGAAGGCAACCTCAGCACTTAAACATGTCAGTTTCAAAGTCATTTCCCTGAATCCCTTCATGTATGAGCAAAGTAGATGAAAATCAATTTATGTCTGTCATAAAATAATGCTGGATGTCCAATAAGAACTGGTGTATTGAAAAGTTATACTGGTCTTTGCATTTGACAGATTTAGCTAGCATTCTTAATTCTCTCTGTCCACAAACTGAGCTGCTTCACATCGACCAACTTTTAAAGGATTTTTGTATTTGCTCAAATGTTTTTCACACATTCTTAACAGCAGGTTACGAATGTCAGGAAGAGAAATGGAGGTCTGTAGCTCCTCCATTATATCAGAAATATAGTTTCTGAGATGACTAGATACAGCTCTAGTGTTCAGGCTCTTTGACCGATTCCTTTGCTCCATAGCTAAACCTTGTTTGTGTCTGTCTAGGTACTGATATCTCAGTGGGAGAAGAGGTGGCCATCAAGCTGGAATGTGTGAAGACTAAACACCCCCAACTCCACATCGAAAGCAAGATCTACAAGATGATGCAAGGCGGAGGTATCACACTCCCAAATTCACCACATACGTACTCGTCCATCACCAAACGTATCAATATTTGCATATGAGCAGTTGCATAACAGCTCACACTAACTGTCATCACTTCGAAAGAAGATATTTGGCTCGTCAAACTTAGTAAACTAGTTTCAGAGAAAGTGATGAGCAGTCGGCCAACCCAGGGATCCAAATGTTTCCATGTCCCTTCGCAAACCTGCAGGCAGTGCTACAAAATATGTAAAGAAACATCAGCTTTTACAATGTCTTTATTTCTCTATTCAGTAATTCTTAGATTAGTTCAGCACATTTGTTCTGATTGTAGTTGACTGAGTTGTTAAGGTTTCCTGCTGGACGGTTCCTTTTCTCTGGTCAGAAACTTGTTCATCCTGCACTTATTACACTACTCTAACAAAGCAACTTAGTACATTTGACTGGTAACTAATCGGCAAGATAAAAATTGCAAATAACATTTCAATAAATTATTTTAACATATTTTCTATTTACATTCAAAAATACTTGATTAATCCCAAAGGGAAATTAAATGTTGTTGTAATTCATTAATTCTTCAAAGTATTATGATAATATTAAAATAATAACAATTGAAATAATAAAAAGAAATAAGATTTTCAGTTGGGTTTTTTTCTAAATCAAAAATTTATTAGGTATATTTTTTACATTTTTATTCCTCATCTCTAACTTTCTGAGTCCTCCTAGCGCCACCCAGTCACTGGCTTCACCAGTTCAGTTCATGGAGAAGATTTGAATGTAGCTCCAGTCTTGGACGTGGATGGTTTTACTCAACAGAAAAAGTGACTTTCTTTGTCTCTTCAAACCACAGAAGTAGCTATTAGAACAACTTGGCTTGGTTTTGTTGCCCCTTGATGGCATATGGAAGCCTGTTTCCGCCACTCTGTTAAAATAAATAAATAAATAATCTCATTATAGTGAGATAAGTATCTCAAAATAATGAGATAACTTGAGTTGGCCCTATAGTTTGAGAGACGCTCAACTTGATAAAAAGAAATAGATATTGATAATATTATTGAGCAATACTTCAGAAGTGTTTTTACTAATCTTGAAATCTTGCGAGTTTTGGAAGAAACCCATAATGTTAAATTAAGTGTCCAGACGCTGGAGAGAAGACTGCAAAAGAAGCTCCTTTAGCGTAGAAAAAATAAGACAGATGTTGCAGAAGTGGCCTCTATTATTGAGCAACAACTACAAGGATCTGGGAGACAGCACGGCTATAGGTGGATGCACCAGGAATGTTGGATGGCTGCCATAGTCACAGACAGGGAAACAGTATGTCTTTTGATGCGCCTATTGGATCCTAATGGGGTTGACCTGCATGTACAAAATCGCTTGTCAGTTGGGTATGAAAGCCCATTTCTATGGAAGCCCATTCTATGGAGGCATATTTCTACGGAAGCATATTTCTATGGAAGCCCATTTCTATGGAAGCATATTTCCGCCACTCTCTTAAAAAAAATAAATAGTATTTATCTCATTATAATGAGAATTTATTTTATTTCTCATTATAATGAGATAATTTATTTTATTTTTTTTAACAGAGTGGCGGAAATGGGCTTCCATAATGGTAAAATCTAAATGAACCTGTCAACAGATTCCTCAGACTGAACATTTGATACTGTTTAATGGTTCCTTTCTATCAGAATACCAGATAATTACTACGGTAACCTTTACCTGTACTTTCAGTGGGGATTCCAACAATAAAGTGGTGTGGTGCTGAGGGAGACTACAATGTGATGGTGATGGAGCTGCTGGGCCCCAGTCTGGAGGACCTGTTCAACTTCTGTTCTCGGAAGTTCAGTCTGAAGACTGTCCTCCTGCTTGCTGACCAGATGGTGAGAGAAAGTGCTCTGACCTTTACTAAGAGCCTTAAATGTTCTCAGTTATGTAGTGTATTGGGTGGAAAGCTGCAGATGAAAGACTTGAGGGTGTCTTCAGGTCTGTTTGCTGCTGTCTTGTCCTGTGGTGTTTAGTTATTAACGTGAATCTGGCTTGCCTATCTAGATCAGCCGGATTGAATACATCCACTCCAAGAACTTCATCCACCGAGACGTGAAGCCGGACAACTTCCTGATGGGGCTGGGCAAGAAGGGCAACCTGGTCTACATCATCGACTTCGGTCTGGCTAAGAAATACCGCGACGCTCGCACGCACCAGCACATCCCCTACCGCGAAAACAAGAACCTGACTGGCACCGCCCGCTATGCCTCCATAAACACACACCTTGGCATTGGTGAGAGGTGGTGATGGCTGCCGATGTCGCTGCAGTGCGCTGCCCCCTGCTCACCCAACCTTGTCTTTGTCTTCAGAACAATCCAGACGGGATGACTTGGAGTCTCTGGGCTATGTCCTGATGTACTTCAACCTGGGCTCTCTTCCCTGGCAAGGCCTCAAAGCTGCCACCAAGAGGCAGAAGTACGAACGCATCAGTGAGAAGAAGATGTCCACCCCCATTGAGGTCTTGTGTAAAGGCTACCCCTGTAAGCTAAGCTGCTAACATGCCTTTCAGGGCTTTTCTTATTGCTATAACCACAGCAGTGCCTGATGTCCTGATCTGTCTCTCTCCACTTCAGCTGAGTTTGCCACATACTTGAACTTTTGCCGTTCTCTGCGCTTTGATGACAAGCCCGACTACTCCTACCTCCGCCAGCTCTTCAGGAACCTCTTCCATAGACAGGGCTTCTCCTACGACTACGTCTTCGATTGGAACATGCTCAAATTTGTAAGTTGTGTCGACACAGTTGAAATTCAGTCCAAAATAAACGACGAACAGGGTTTCAGTTGTTGTTTTAAAGTGAAGCAGTATTATGTAAAATCAACTTTTTTGAGCTTTGTGTCATGTTTTAATGTTTCCTCTTAAAAACATAGGTGAGTGTTAAAGGGTTGATAGAGGAGCCATGTTGTGATAACTTCCTGAAGGCGAAGTTTCAGGAAGAGCAGGAGTTTTTAAAGAGACAGACGACCAATTTTATTGTGGTAAATTATAAAGTAAGATTTCTTTTAAGTCATATTTGATATGCACAACATTTTTATAAAAACTGAAGGTAACATAAATGGCACAACGTGCCTGGAAAACATCTAATCCTGCCCCTTTAATAATCAGAGTACTTGAATCATTCAGTGATTTGTTACAGCCATATCTGCAAGTGTAAAAGAAAAAACGTTGCACAATAATAATCCAATAATCTGTTCAGTGATCTAATATGCTGTTTTGGTGTAAAGCTGAACCTGTTTTGGTTCCTTTCCGGCTCTGCATGTGGGCACCCCATGCAGATTGAATACAGGCTAACTGTTGCTATAGAAACGGCTGCGCTACCTGGAGGTGACTGTGGGTCTGTGTTGTGTGTCAGGGTGCCAACAGGGCCGTGGAGGACGCAGAGAGGGAGCGCCGGGAGCGCGAGGAGAGACTGAGGCACAGCAGGAACCCAGGGGCCAGAGGCATGGCTTCAGCTTCAGGCAGAGCCAGGGCAGCTCAGGAAGCCGCAGCCCCCTCCCCACTCAACCCTGCTTCACACACAGGTCAGAGCACCGTCTGACCATCAATGAGACGCTTTCACAGCCTTTCCAGGTTGAAGGCGGCTTCAGAAGAACTGCATAGTGACGGACACTTGGCTCTTTTTGTTGTTTAGGTATGGAGAAGGAGAGGAAGGTGAGCATGCGTCTTCATCGTGGAGCACCTGTCAACATCTCCTCATCAGACCTGACCGGACGACAGGACACGTCTCGCATGTCCACCTCACAGGTACTTCCCTCAGGAGCCAGAATAAAGAGCTAACATGTCAGAATCAAGTCGGTGAAAAGAGGAGTCAACATGAGAGGAAACACGAGTTCATCCACCGCAAAGAGGAAGCAGCGACAGAGAACAGAACATTGTGTCAGAACTTCCCTTATTTTTTGCCCCACATCATTTGTTTTTTGCTTAACCAATCAGAACGACCAGGAAGCCACAGCACTTCAGTAACTGGTGACATTCTGCTAACTGGGAGCTGTGGGTGTACTGGACTGTTAGTTTGTTCTCTTTTATAGCTTCAGCCTCCACCATTCTCCTTTAAGCACAGTTGTAACATTCAGTGAGTGAGCAGATCAGATCTGTGCTGCCTGGACTGGTGAAGCAGAGCGCCGTGCATCAGGACTTTATACGCTAGATTACATTTTCCCTCAGGTTTGACCAGGATGCTGTTTATATTTATCAAAGCAAACAGGTTAAAAGGCCACAATCACTGGAAACCTATTAAAATCTCTTTTAAATAATATAAAATTAAAACCAATCTGATTGTTTCAGACAGTATGGCTCTGATAAGAGGAAAAACAAACATGGAATGTGGATATAAAATGCTTTGTAGGAACATTAAAGGGGCTAAGCTGATACAGCAGGCTGAGTTGATTCATTCTATTTATTTTTAAAAAGTATTTATGTAGTAAAATCAGAGTGTCCATAATTCAATGGAGGATAAGGCAGTCACTTTTTGGAAAATAAAAATTCTTCAGATGAAGTTAAATTTGAAAGTTGAAGTGTAATATCTTCTCTGTTTTTGTTGATTCTTTTCAGAACATGTCTTTCATCTATTCATGTGTGACAAAACGCAAACAAAGCAAACTGTTTGCAGGTTCTAGTTCTGACTGTGTGTGTTCTGCTGGGCTCCAGTCGGGTCTCTCCCTCTCAGTCCAGAACACACTCTTCCTGCTGCTCAGTGTTAACATCAGTGTGCAGGGTTTCCCTCCTAGATTTGCTATGAATTATCATATTCCATGTTTTTCATATGTCCAGTCCCAGTAGCTGCTGTGTAATCTGCTGTCTGATTCCACATAGACTGTCCAGTTCTCTCTGACTTCTACTTACTGCAGGGGTTTATTCCTTAGAGCTACTTTACACAACCACAGTTTATAAATCCCACTTTATAAATCTTTTAAACAAAAATACCCAGTGATTTTTTATTTTTTTTACAATATGAAACCTATCTGCTCCTGATTGTATTTTAGGCTCCAGGTGTTTATGAGCTGCTGATGTGTTTAATTTTTCCGTTTCCAGGCTCTGTCCCGGGTTACACCAAGCGGCCTCCAGTCTGCAGCTCCGCGGTGAAACAGCCCTACATCCGCTGAGGACGCTTCGACATGCATCACCTGCAGCACACACACTCTCTCACACACATATTCACATAGATTACCAGGACTCTCAAACGACCCAGAACTCCTCACCAATGCACCAGGCTCTGCCTGCGCATCTATTCATTTCACAGGAGAAGAGATGCACAGTCAGCAGATTGTGTATGGGTGTGTGTGAGAGAGGGAGAGAGAGACGGGCAGGTGGAGACCACTTTGGTTGCCTTAACAAGCATCTTGGCAAAGTTGAAGCCACAGCAACCCTTCTTCCTTGCTTTTGGAAGATGTGAAAACTCCTCCTCCTCCCTGCTGTTGATGAAGCCATTGATTCACTTTTCTCTGGCCTAATGTTGTTTTTTTCCCTCCCAACTTTTGATTTTACTTGTTTTTAATCTTTTTAGCAGACAAAAACATCGACACCAGCTGATCAGCATGAAAAAGGGGAATGCGGCGTTTGTTCAATGTTAACCTGTTGGATTTACTTTGATTTCGGTCAGATGGAGAGTCGCTCCATCATGGCAGTGTTTGAGCACAGTGCCTAAACTCTGTGTCGTGTAAAATACTTTGAACCCCGCAGTCCACACCTCCTTATTTACTTCTTTTGATGTGAATGAGACGTTTAGGTAGAATAAGATGGGAGGTTAGAGGCTGTTGTACGAGTTGTGTCCATGTCCTCAGGTCTGTTGGAATATGGTAAACATGCAGCACATTTAGTTAGTGTTCAGGTTGTGAGTGGCGTGGGAAAAGCTGTGAATGGAAGAGTGAGTCAGGAGCTCAGTCTGTCCACACCAAACTTCTTTCTTTCTTTCTAACACTAGTGCATAGTGACGTGGCTTTTGTGTGTTTTTGTGTGGTTGTGTCCTAGGGGTTTCCATGCTCACAGGTGGGATAAACATGTCGATTTCTTTTTATATATATATATATATGAAAATAAACATTTTTGTAAGCTTTTACGTCCACAGCATCTTCAGCCTGGTCCTTGGACCTCGTGCCCCTCTGCTTCCACCCTGAGTCCAAACACCTTTTTTCATTTCTCCAAAGCACAACTTGTCCATTTTCTAGATAAACTTCACCATCAGAAGCAGTTTGAAAGGACAGTTTTTTAGGACTTTGGACCCTTGTTTTCACTCTGCTGTAGCTGATCTCACAGAACCTTTAAACAGTGCAGTGTGTTGGGGAAAGTATGAGAAACATGAACCAATGGATCTTTTCTCCCTGTTTTCAGGATCTGGTGGAGGAACAGTTTTAGTTGCTAATGTCCAGCTAAATTAATTTGAAGTTCTTATAAAAATCAGTTTCAGTCTGTGATACTACTAACCAACCCGTATCTTAATGTACATATTTGACTTTGCTGATGAGATGAGTGTCGATTATCATAAAGAACGTCTTAAATGTTTCAGTCAGGTTTAAACCCGACTGGGTAAACTTTGGGACTTTCATGGTTTCACGTGGCATAAATGATTCAACAACGCTGCCGTACTTAAGAGTTTAGAATCAAACTCTGCAGAACTTGCTGCGTCAGATGGCTCCACTCCTGTTTACATAGAAAGTGGACGGGTTTCGCTTCAGGGCCAGCATCCTGGAAGCAGAGGGGGTTTTAGGAGCTGTGGACTGAGTGCTGCGTAGTGGGAGGTGACCCCGGCCTTCAGGCTCCTCCTGGGGATCTGGTCTAAAGTAGGAACTCCTTGATGTGATAGACTGATGAGAAGTATTTGTAGACCATTTTCTGTAGTCTATGCGGGAATGGGTTGTAGTTGTAACTTGTACATGTTCCTTGGTTCTGTTGTGTATAGGATGCGCCTGTTTACCACGTCCTGGTGAGCTGCTGTAGGCTTCTGGACGAGCTGTTGATAGAGGGACTGGGAATGCTTCACTACATTAGGGTTCCTGTGAAGGAACCTTTTCTTTTCTTGGAAAATGTATTTCACTCATTGACTTGGAAAAACAGCTAAAACGATAGAATAACTCGTATGTCTCACTGATGATGGCTATGATAAATGCAAGTACACGTTTCCATTGAGTGGGGTTTTCTGTCACGTTTCTCATTCTGTCATCACCGGTCCTAAAAGCTTATAGGTGTGTTCTGGATTCAGGTCCCACATCTTAGACTGTGGATTCATGGGATTTTTTTTTTTCCTTTCACTCCCATCTTAATACTTCTGCTCTTCAGTTGTAATGCCACTGTATTTGTGTATTTTAAAATTGTGTAAATAAATTAAAAAGTACTTGTACGTGTAGATGTTTGATTTGATAACCTGCAGTTGGAATTTATGTGACTTTAGAATTAGAGGATCAAACATGGTAATGATTAGTTTCATTATAGGAAGTACACACATTAATGTTGAGAATACATAATTTGCTGAGAAATGTAAAGGGCAAATGAGGAAATTATCCTGCACTAAACTTAGCCTAGCATATGTAGCATCAGACACGGTTCATGTTCTGATCTGCAGAGAACTTTCAGGATGTCCACTGATAACTGTAAACTCTATAGAAATTAGCTTAGCAGCTGGGGAGCCACTTTCAGGATTTCAGGATTATTATTATTATTATTACAAAGTCAAATATGGCAGCAAAGAAAAGCTGAAGATCCTAATGTATGTATCCTATATTCAACCAGAAAAATAACTTAATGAGATTAAAAACCTCTTTCCGAGAGTGACCTGGTCAAAAACAGAACAAGTCCAGATACACAAAACACAACCAAAGATATTAGACCCAATGACATTGTGCAGGAAGTAAACACATGGACAGTAGGAGACGGCTGCAAAGATGTTTCCTGTAGGTGACAGCTCCCATGAGTCCTGTTATGTAGCACACAAAACTCATGCAGTCCACGTGTGATGTTGCTTTCAGTTCTGTCAATGATCAAATGTCATCTTTTTGTGATAAAATTTTTATTATCCTTTGCATTTCAGTACAGATACTCAAATGTATTTAACATAAGCACAAGGTACCAAGTAAGAATATATATATATTCTTACATATATACAGCATATATATATATATATATATATATATATATATATATGCTGTATATATGTACACAAGGTAGAAAAGAACACAAGTAACAATCAAATGTCATCTTTAATCCAGCTAATTGGTGGTAATCTGTGGGTATCCCAACTGGATGGAGAGCCAGGTCACAGTGCGGAAGTGATGAGGAAGTAGCTCAAAGATTCTCTTAAATAAACAGCTGGAGACAGAAAAAGAAGTTAACATCCAGCAGGTCTGGGAGGATGACTGAAGCTGTAGAGGAGCAATGCTGAATTCAGAGTCTGACATCCCAACAGTTTACTATCTAGGCTATTTAATTAATTATGTTTGACTGTGTGTGTGCGGGTGTGTGTGTAAAAGATGCTGTTGGATATAAACAAAATAAAAGTGATTTTGGCCAAAAAAAAAAAATCACTTGGCAAAAAATGTGCCGATATGTCATTTAGAGTAGCGGTAAAGTAATTTAACCACTGGGTGGCGCTGTTTAACAATCTTTACTGGTGCCGTGACAGGACTGTTACACAACAGGTCATAATGACCTTCCTGGAAGATGTTTAAGAGCAGAATAACTGCAATAGGTCAAACGGCAACAATGAAAATGATCATTCCTGGTATGCTGTTTGTTTGTTGTCTCTGCTGACCTTTATTTGAAAGTGTGTTGTGTGAAAGAGTAAATACACGCAGCAAAGGTCAAAAGGCCAGGACACAAGCTTGTGACGGCCGTGTCGATGACTAAGACCTTTGTACACGGGTCGCACCACCACACCAATAAATGCATATGTTTGAAGATGTGTGCTGTAAGTAGAGATCTCTTCTGGTTTGAAAGCAGTTTGACGCTGAGTCTGCTCATGTTTCCTGTGGAGGGATGTGGGAGACAGACTGAACACCAGCAAACCGCTGAACCAACTCTGAAGCTCCAGCTCAAAACTGAGTTTATTTCCTTCATGTTAAGACGTCAGTCACAGAAATGCAGGGAGCAGCAACAGGAAAACAACATGCAACAACAATAACAGCTGCAGAGGTTCGGATTAAAGATACCCTTGTGTGAGTAGTCTTAAGAAATTGAAGGAAGTGTCTAGTTTGTACAAATTCAGCTATAGGTTGTAAATATTGGAACAACGCAGATATAAAACCACCTGATGTAAGGTGGTTATTATAACCTTTCATTGCACTTCTTGTATTTTTGACCAACTAAAAAAAAAGAAAGAAACCGGAGCTGATCCTCTGACATGAACCAACCAGGCTAACCAGGTCAAGCCGTTCCACTAGGAAGAAGCTCAGTGCAGAACGCTAAAACAAGACAGGAGCAGAAAACAGGGCTGAAAACCAGAGCTACAGCTTGAGTAACACAGAGCTGAAATGAAATCCAATATGAAAACAAAAGGTGAAGTCAGAGTTAAAATGGCTGCAGAGAAACAAGCTATGGGGGGGCTATGATTCCAGCTGAACATTTCAACATGACCCACGAGCAATATAAAACGAAGAAAAAGATGACTACATTTCATATTTTAGGTCAGAACCAGGGTCCTGAATGCTGTAGCTTCAGCCTTATAAATAACCCTAAACAAGTCCACAATTTAAGGATCTTTTTCAGCACATTCCAAGAGAAAGGTTTGGCTTTTTCAAGCTTTTTGCAGTTTAGATGTCAGATTTATCCACTCAAAGGTTTCCACTGTGACAAAGTAAAATCCAAATATAAAGAGCCAAAATGCAAGAAGAAACAAATAGCTGACCAGCATTTTTTCTGCTGATTATAGAGATAGGCATTAATCATTTTCAAAATGCCAATATTAAATACAAACAAATGCCACAGTGGGATAGATTTCTAAGGAGTTGATGACATTGTTTTCTCACCTTTTTGGGAGATTCCTGTCTTATTTCATATCACAACCAAACAATTTGGTTGAAGGAAATAATTTCCGTCTAAATCCAGAGGTGGGGAGTAACTAGTTACATTTACTTAGTTACGCTGGAGTAACATTTTTGAAAGCAACTCCTGGGACTTTTCACTTTTACTTGAGCAATATTATTATGAAGTATTGCTGCTCTTATTTAGTTCAGTCTCTGGCTACTCCAGTCACTGTTTTAGAAAAGTATTTATTCTGCCTGAATATTTTATTTTGTGATAATGTTATTTATTTATTTAATCTTTAAACAAAATCAACAAATCAAATCAAGTTTATTTGTGAAGCACATTTCAGCAATAAGGCAGTTTAAAATTATTTACATCATAAAAACACAATGCCGTATCCTAGTATGAAACAAGCAATAAACATTATATTTGATCAAATATCATCATATCATCAAAATCATCAAACAAATATGCTTCAAATGTATTAATCAAACTTCCTGTTATTATGAATCAAAAGCAGCTCTAACTAGCTGGGGTTTATCCTTCATTTAAAGGAACTCAGTGTTTCAGCTATTTTGCAGTTTTCTGGAAGTTTGTTCCTGATTTGTGGTGCATAGAAGCTGAGTGCTGCTTCTCCGTGTTTGGTTCTGGTTCTGGATGAGGAGCAGAACCAGAAGACCTGAGAAGTCTGGAAGGTTGATACAACACAAGTAGATCTTTAATGTATTGTGGTGCTGAACTGTTCAATGATTGATAAACTACCAGTGTCTTAAAGTCTGTTCTCTCAGTGAAGGACTGTAGAACTGGGTTCTCTACCTTCCTGGTTTTAGTCAGAACTCCAGCAGCAGCGTTCTGGATCAGCTGAAGGTCTTCACAGTCAGACCTGTGAAGACGCTGCTGCAGTAATTAATGTGACTAAAGATAAACGACTTGAAGAGTTTGTATAGATTTGCACATAGTCTGTCTGAAGACGTCATTTACATAAAAAAGTCAGTCAGATGTTATATTTAATTTCTCAGTACCAAAATACTTTTGTACTCTTACTTGAGTCTCTCTCTTTTTTTCTTCTTTTCTTTCTTTTTTTTTGGACAGCTACTTGTTATTTTGAATCAGAGTGCTGCTGTTACTCTAAATCTATCAGGGGTATAAATAATTCGCAGCTGGCAGGTGGTGCTTTGTCTTCAGGGACATTTTATCAACACAGCCTCTGATGGCTCAGATGTCTCTATCAGCTCTGGCTGTGTGGGCGCCGTCTGCAGCCAGAATCCCTCCGAACTGTCCGGGAAGTCGGTGCAGTCAGCAGGGCGACGGTGATGCGCAGGCCACAGAAAACAAAGCCTATAAATAGCAAGTATGAGCTGATGTGTTTCCTCTTCGTGAGGTCAGACTGTGGGGGCCTTAGGACCCAGCAGCAGCTCGGTCTGCCCGGCTCTGACGCTCTGCGGGCAGACGTGCAGGTTGGAACGCCGCGCAGGTGCTGAGGCTGGATGAGGGACGGCTCCCGGCGGCATCATCCGGTAAGACGCTAAACAGTTTGCCGTTGGATGCAGACACACGTCTTCCTGTTTCACATCAGCGGTCCAACGACTGTCACAGATGGACGAGACGCGATTATTAATTACCATGTGGCATTTTTAATTCCGGGACGGCTGCGTGAAATTCATCATTTTGATGGGATGCGTGACTTTTTCCTCGGTGTTTTAGAGGCGATCTAATGACTGCAGCAGCTTCCAGAATGAAGGTGTAAGGCTGCTGCGGCCACGAGAGGAGAGAAGGTAGATCAGAACGTTCTCAAGTCAGGAGGTGTTGGTTTAATCTGTGAAGCTTTTATTTTGAAAATGTCGAGATTCTGTCCTCACCGTTATCAATTCTGCTAAAGTTAGGGATGTAAATATGTAGAGAGGGAAAATATTAGTAGAGTAGAGTAATATGCCGATGCACCGGGGATGAATCGATACGAGTTAACCTGCAAAACGGTTTTATTTTCAAAGGTTTATCTGACTCGAAAGGATGAAGGATTCTATTGGAGTTAAATCGAATTCAATTTCGTTTTTCTTTTAGCACCATCAATTCACAACTAAGTTCTTTTCATTCAATACATTCCATCCATCCATCCATCCATCCATCCATCCATCCATCCATCCATCCATCCATCCATCCATCCATCCA
>CAEFZY010002226.1:0-17751 GCA_903066815.1 Brachyrhaphis roseni
ACACATTGTTGATGTTTCCATTATAAAATAACTTACAATTGAGTATTGGCAAAGATCAATGTAACTTTCACAGGTGGTGGAGCGTTGTTGTTAGCAGCTGCTGATAGTAACTAATAAGTTACTTTTAATGTAACTTAGTTACTTTCCAAATCAAGTAGTCAGTAATCTAACTTACTTTTTCAAGGAGTAATCAGTAGCCTGATTAAAGTTACTTTTTCAAAGGAGCTATGCCATCACTGTTCATAACACACTCCCAGATCTGCTCTGCTCCCTCACTGTGTAACAACAGCATGACTCTCCTACATTCAGGAAGGTCATCTACTTTTGGTTTGCCGCCCTTAGAATATCAGAAACTCCCATCTGGTCATCCCTTAGAAAACCTTCTGGAGGTACAACATTCCCCTTTATTGAGTAAAATCACATAGCTGGCCAAAATGGCTGCCCTTTGTATAAAAGTTAGTACTGTAAGAGCATATAATATTGATCAACTTTCCAGCCAGAACATCCTACATATCACTGCTAGTGTAACGGGTAACATCGATGGGCTTCAGAAATCACTCAGTCAGACTGTATAATTGGACCATTTATTATGGGGAAGAAGAGCAAAAATAAATAAACTTCCTCTTCAACTCCCTCTCTCTGCACTCCAGACCCACAGCAGCGCGAAACAACGCTGTCTGGCTAACATTTTTTTTTTATGATTCAACAAAAGTCAACAAAAAAAAGAAATCTCCTCACAAAAATCATAAACTAAAAACAAGAGGAGAAAAACGCCACCTGGTGGCCACAACAACACAATACAGGGGGGGACAGAGTTAAATTAACAGAGATTAAAAGTATAACTTAAAATAAAACACATACCTGGGGAAGAAGAGCAAAAATAAATAAACTTCCTCTTCAACTCCCTCTCTCTGCACTCCAGACCTAAATGTGAGAATAAAAATAATGTTCACCCGAGCTGCGCTGGACTAGCACCGGTTGTTCGCGCCAAAAATAACAAAAAAAAGAAATTATAATAAAACTGTTTATAAAAACCCACAATAATGGTGAAAACTGCAAAATAACACACTAACAAACAATAATAAACAACATCCGTACAGAAAACAAACATATATCGTAGCAGCGAACTTTCCTCTGACTTACCCACAGCAGCGCGAAACAACGCTGTGAGGGAAAAGGGGGAAGCGGAGGAGCTATGAGGGATGGAACAACTACGGAAGCCCAGGAGACACAAACGAGGCAGAGTGCAGAAAGGCGCCCCCGCATGCAAAAACAACAAATAGAAATAAGTGAATGAGATCAAATTCTCAATATAAAATAAATTAGAAATAATTAAAAATAAAAGCACATTTGTAACTCTGTTATACTTACTGTACAGAACTGTCAATTATGTCAGAGTTTAACACACCTGGTTTTCAGAGTTCTGCCACCTTTTCATCACTATCTCAGTGTATTTATTACAATATTTTACCCTCAAATAGCCAAATTGACACTGGTCACAGATTTTGATGGCCCTAATAATCCGTGACCTTAATGTACACGCCTGCAAATTATGTCAGAGTTTAAAACAACTGGTTTTCAGAGTTCTGCCACCTCTTCACCACTATCTGAGTGTATTTATTACAATATTTAACATTCATATAGCCAGGATCACTCTGATAACAGATTTTGATGTCCATAAGCTGTATAACACAAGTACAATAAGGATGAGTTCAATCAAAGACGATTTTCCTTTCTTCGTCATCCTTAAAAATTTTACAAATCACATCAGATGTCAGAATAATATTTCAAACACCGCACAGACAAAAACGTGAGCAACATTAAAATAAAACCATACTGCATGGAAAAAATATTTTCTAAACCTAACGGCAGACCCCACATTAAACTTATAAATAGAAAAGGTTAAAACTAAATTTATAGTGGTCATGAAAGTTTTCTCATGGCATCCTGTCAAACATTTGTGAAGTGGACCATGCAAAATCTTTCTGTCTGACCATATCAATTAAAATTAGTGGGAAAAAAACTAAAAACGAACTCGGGTAATGAATGGCATTCAGTTAATGACATTGGTGGGCGTGTCTAATTTCTATATGACACTGTGATCTCCGATGTTCACGAAGAGTGTTAATTGTTTAGCAACGTTCTCTACAAACATTGCTTTTTTATATATATATATATAAATATTGCTTTATATTGCATGGATTTCTTTCAATCTCACGTCATAAACGTGAGATTGACCAAAAATGCTGGTGTGATCAGTTTCCCCGTATGAGAGTGGGAGAAAACATGGATCTAAATTTCATGATATCACAAAAGATACATATCTCGACGAGGATGGGATTCGAACCCACGCGTGCAGAGCACAATGGATTAGCAGTCCATCGCCTTAACCACTCGGCCACCTCGTCATGCAAACATGTGTTGTGTCTGTCAGTAATAACAGCGTGTGTCAAAAACCGTAAATTTTTGATTGTTTCGTTTTGTGTACACGAGTGGCTAATGAGAAGCTACATGCTGATGATTTTCTCATCGATTTTGTAGTGCTACGTTAGGAATCTTACACTTTCAAACGTGCCTACCTTCTAATTGGTTAAAATTTAAGTCAGCTACAAAATACGACCTTTTTATTGGTTGAGAGGCGGGACTAACGCTGAATGAGCACAGGAAGTGAACAGCGTGAGACTGCACTTTGACGTTCCAGGGAGACGTTAACAGTTTTGAGGTAATGGATTTTTCCATTTCATCTGGACCTTTTTGATTAAGTATTCATTAGAAGACAAACGAGTATGTGATTATTTTCATACATGATTAAAAGCCATGATGTAGGGTGTTTTAGTTGGAGTTGTATCAGAGTGTTTGTACTCTACAGAGTCTGCAGGTTTTAGCCGCTAGGAGCTAATGTTCACATTGTTAATTCTCGCCTTTACTCAGCCTGTACTTTAAAAAGACTTACAAGATCTGCTGGTGGTTAAAAGAGTGGGTAATCACTGTGATTATCGAAACTGAAAACAATTTTTCCAGACTGGTTCCTCATAAACCTGTCTCATGTCTCAACAGCTGGCTCAAAAACCCTTTTGTGCTTGATGCAATAAATCTGTTAGCCTTTGTTTGTGTGCTTCTCAATCCTTCCAAAAAGTCCTAAAAACGTCTAATGTAGGAAAAAAGCTGCAGAACCTTTTGATTCTGAATTACTACAAAATAAATTTAGCAGCAATTCAAGATTTTAGCTGAATCTCGACTTAGATGAAATCTCACATCTTATTGCATAAATAACTTCCTACACATTAAGGAAATCAGCCCCCAGATTTATGAGTTAATTTATGGAAACAAAATATCTTTTGCTGCTTTCTCAAGTAAAACTGTATGAAATTAAACACTGAAAATATCCACGTGGCAAGCTCTTTCACTTTTCATTTTCAGTCAGATTGGTTTCAAACCAAAACATGAGTGCAGTGTAAGACATTTTATTATGATACATTTGTTAAAGGGGAAAAACACACGTAACATTAAACTTCCTTAATGGTACATACAGAACTCATCTTAATATTGTTGTGATCCAACTAAATCTGACTATATATGTTAGCCACATGTATAGTTTCCAATACCCTCTTTGATTTCTCATGGAGTTAACTGAGTTTTGAAGAGCTGCCTTTTCTGTTGACCATCCTTGTATAATTGCACAGTGATATGACTTGATGATGTCTCAGCTTGTAAAATGTTTTGCTCGCACTTCTAGTTAATCCTGTTGTGTATCCTACTTTGCAGGAATCATAGGTACCTATATTAACATGCTGGTTTTTTTATGCACTCAACATGTCAAAAGTGAAGATGTATGCTTGCAAAACTTTGAGACAGGGAGAAAAATTGCAGATATATTAGGTAGAACTAAGTGACAATAGTTAGTAAAGGAGATATAGCCAAGTCTGATTCATAGTTCCTTCCCCTGTTGAGGTGTATTTGGTTGGACATCATCCCTAACGTATTCTTGAGTTGTGATTATAGAGGTTATTTAAAAATGCATGCATAGGGATATACATGCAAAGAAATACATTGTGAGGCACATTGTAGGACCCAGATAAGCTTTAAATCTTCTACAAAGTGTGGGTTATTTAACACAGATCATGTCATTTTTTTTTCTTATTAATATATTCTGTCATTTATTTCCTCAGTTTATTGTCTTACTTCAGTCTTTCGTCCAATTTTTTGCAGTACCTTTTCAGCATTATTGACCTACACAGAACAAAGATGGTGGACTCTCAGTACTACCTCCCCAATGACATTGGGGTCTCAGCGCTTGACTGCCGCGAGGCCTTTCGTCTGCTGTCACCCCAGGAGAAGATGTACGCTCACTACCTGTCACGGGCCGCTTGGTAAGTTCCACACCTCCAGTCAGGAAAGATTTACAAAATATTAATCAGTCAAAGGGGACTGCTTCTGAAACGCAATGTTTGGGAACTGAAATTGACTGCAGTTAGGGGAACTGAAAGTTCTAGCCTCGGTGATTCAGTTTATTTTTATTTTATTTTTTGTCTTAGGTATGGTGGTCTGGTGGTGCTGCTGCAGACCTCTCCAGAGTCTGCAAATATCTTTGTCCTGCTGCAGAAGATTTTTAGGAAGCAGACTCCAGATCAGTTGGAGCAGGTTGCTAAAGCAGCTGGTCTCAGTTCTGAAGATTACCAGGTACATAATCATATATTTCATAGTTGTTTACAGTGCAAGCATTACAAAACTTGTTCTTTTTATGAAGCAGTTTTCTGCTTGCTGTCTGTAGGCCTTCTTGGTGTATGCTGCTGGTGTATACGCAAACATGGGCAACTACAAGTCTTTCGGAGACACCAAATTCATTCCAAATTTACCAAAGGTAAACAACAGATCAAATAAAATGTTAGTTGTAAATGTTGTTAATCTGCTTCATATCACCTTAAAAGAAGCTTGTGACTTTAGTGCGTACCTGAGCTGTGCACATGTGTTGAATGTTTATCCAGGACAAGCTGGAGGCTCTGGTGAGGGCCAGCCAAGCGTTTCAGGAGAATCCCACTGAGATGGAAGCTCTGTGGGGCAGCAGCTCATGCCTCATTTACTCCCTGGAAGACAGACAGAAACAACTTGGGCTGGGCGACAAGGTGGGATCTGAAATAATACATATTCATACCATTTTCTGAGGTGATATTATTTTATGATATAAGCTGAGTATGCTTTAATCTGCACTCTATTGATTAACCCTAACTGCCTTTGTTAGTATGTTTAAAATGTATTTCCCTTAGAAGAAGTGACGTATTTAAGTCACATGTAAAAATGTGCTTTATTTTGTAAAGATTATTGTTGCTCTGCTTTCTGTTATTTTCATAGTTATTGTTTTTGCTGTTGCAAAACACAGCTGGGGAACTGTGATATTCTATAAAAGGATGACCCTAAAGTACATGAATTGTTTTCCTTCGTTTTTTTGTTTTTAGGGAATTACCACTTATTTCTCAGGAAACTGCTGTCTGGAGGATGCGGAGCTGGCTCAAAGATTTCTGGACTCAAAAGTGAGTAAATCTGTTTCAAGATAATTCTGCACTTTTTCTGAAATTGTGTTATAGAAACAGATTTTTATTTATTTTTTTGTCTTGGACTTTTCACATCTATACCAGAGATTCACCAGTCAGATTTTGTGAAAATCTGACCTACAGATACAAATTTGTATAGATTTTGAAAAATATACGTTTTTCTACTTTGTTAAATAAAAACTAAAATGTGTTGTAATCAACAAGTACAGTAAAATTACCTGGAATATGGGACAGAGGTAAATAAAGTGATGCTAAAAACATTTTCATACATCTCATTCAGCCCTCTATAAGACAGATTATTGCATTTTTAAAATTTATTTACACCCTGATAATGTAATAGTCACTGTATTGGAACATAGGGACATTTTTTTGACAAGACAAAATATCTCTTGCTCAAAAGAAGATCCATTTTCAGTCGTTCACGGTCCAATCATGTACAGTTACAACAGGCTGCAAATATCTATGATCTGTCTTTTCTTGCAATATCAATTATGTAGATTAATTGATGTTGATAATATTCACTTCTTTATGATATTGTTTTTTTCTTGTCTGTTTCCAGAAACTCTCTGCTTACAACACACGTCTGTTCAAGAGGGAAAATGGAGGAAAACCCTGCTATGAGGTTCGCTTGGCTTCAGCTGTTCAAAAAGGTCAGAACTGGTGAAAAATAACCTTTCTAATAAATATTACCATCAATAAGACTGTCGACCTGTGAGCTGAAATTATACTTAGTAATATAAATTGGATGAAATATAGTGAATGACATAAGTGAAATGAAGAGGTTTAACATTAAATGCCCATCATTATTTGACAGACTGTGCAGTGGATGAGGAGGCTGGGTCGTCCTGCGGTAGCTTCACCTTTGAGGACAAAGAGTTCATTGTTAAGAGAGGAGACTACGGTCCTCTCATGGAAAAAGTCTGCCATTATCTCCAAGAAGCCCAGGTGAGATGAGAAGAAACAGTTGGACACAATTTGACTGCTTTCCTTTTCTTTTTTTGAGTCTTTGGCAGCAATAAAAACAAAATAATTTTAGATGTAAAAATTAAGATTAGATAGATTTAGTTTATAAATACAGTTCAAATTTTACTCAAACATATTGATGGTGAAGAGTTATAAAAAGCCAAATCATAAGCGGCCTTAGCACAAATGTTGTTTTAGGATTTGAAGAACTGATGTATTAGAGTCCAAGTCGGTGAACGTTTCCAATTTAAACATGCAGAGAAGTTGTGTTTTTCATTCTGCTTTTATGTGTTAATGTTAAACAGGCGTATGCTGCCAATGAGAACCAGAAGAAGATGCTGGAAGAATACCAGCGCAGTTTTGAATTTGGTTCTATTGAAGCCCACAAAGAAGGGTCACGGTTTTGGATCAAGGACAAGGGGCCGATTGTTGAGAGGTGAAACGTAGCATTGCTTCAGTAGTCACAACCTAACCTTCCTACAAATTATGCCACATTTTAGATTAAATTTGTATTATTTGTAACTTCCGTGTTGTGTACAAATAACTATGACAGTTTTTACTTTCATTAAGATTTACCTCCTCATAAATCTTGTTTAAACAATTTTTTTTTTTTAAACGGGCATTCACTGCAAACATCGACCTTTGCTCTATCTACAGTCAGTGCTACTTTATTGATCTCTTAAACTTTTATCCCTCTCCTTTGCTGCTTTTTTCTTTCACTTTCTCAGTTACATAGGTTTCATAGAGAGCTACAGAGACCCTTTTGGCTCCCGAGGAGAGTTTGAAGGTAAGTGAAAAAATGACAGAGATACTTCAGAATAAATGGACAATCAAAAAGCAAATCAGCACAGTGGTAAAACATATTGATGGCTTTCTGTTGCTTTAAACATCATTACTGATTCAGCTGTGCTATCTTACAGCAAGTAAAAATGCCACACACCATGAAGAGCTTATTCTGATTGGTGGGGGCATTTTATGGTAGTGGGAAGCCTGTTATCATCCTAAAAAAACAATTAATAAACATCCAACTGCAGAGGAAGCTCAGTCACCCACTGTCTGCCTTAAAACCACTGATTTTGTAATCTCAGTTTGTGACGGATTGTCTTTTTTTCAGAGTTTATTAAACTATTAATTGAGGCTGGACGACATGGCTGAAAAATGTATCACAATATAAGGATTTCAAATTAGTTGATGATTGATAATTAAGTGTCTTAAATACTGCCAAACTGGTAGCGTGACCTTTCCTGTTTGATCCACAGTTCTCACTCCACAATGTTTTTTTTTTTTAAGCAGTTATGAAGCATGGTGGCAAAACCTTAAACTGCTGCTGCATGTTACTCAGCAAGCTGTTGCTAGGTAACCAGGTTAATCTATAGGTTGTTGCTAAGTAACCAAAGAGTGAGTGAGTAAATTCAAGCCTTTCCTCTGGTGAAATTTCCAAGAATGCTGTGCAGTTCTGGATCAGAGTGCAGTGAAATTATTGAATATCAGACCTATCATCTGTTATTATTGATCAGGTGTCTATTGACTTATTGTCCAGCCTATTAACCTAAGAAAGGTTTATGTTTTAAATATTTTCCCATGTCATCAGACAACTGCTTTGTCATTTTATATTCTCTAGCAAGTTATTGTCAAAACTGTATTGGTCGTATTTGCTAATTACTGGCTGTCAATTGAGAATAAAACTTGTAGAAATTAGAAAACTTTGAAACAATAAGTTAGGCAGACCTTAAAAGGACCAACTTTTTAACTCCCATAAATCTCCCCTGGCTTTGGATTGATTTATTTGTTGGTCTCATGCTTTGTGGACCCAACAGAAAGCCAAAAGGCTCTAGATGTGTGTGAAATATTTATAGTTTAAACAAATGTGTGTGTTTCTAACTTTGACCTTGCTTGTAGGATTTGTGGCTGTTGTGAACAAGGCGATGAGCGAGCGTTTTGCCAAGCTGGTGAGCTCAGCAGAAGTCCTGATTCCTGAGCTGCCTTGGCCCCAGCAGTTTGAGAAGGACACCTTCCTTAAACCCGACTTCACTTCCCTGGATGTTCTCACGTTTGCCGGCAGTGGAATTCCAGCCGGGATTAACATCCCAAACTGTACGTGCACAGAGTCCAACTTAATCTGGGTTCTGTTTGCCAGATTTTTAAAAGCATTAAACCTATCTGTTTGTTTTTCTGCATAAAGATGATGACATCAGGCAGTCAGAAGGCTTTAAAAACGTGTCTCTTGGGAATGTGCTGGCGGTGGCCTACGCCACACAGAAGGAAAAACTCACATTCCTTGAAGAGAAGGAGAAGGTAGCAGCCTCATCATGCTCTCACACACAGTATCTCCTTATGGATGACCATATGTGTCTGATTGCATGCTACATGTTGTTTTCTACCTCAGGATTTGTTCATCAAATGGAAGGGTCCATCCTTTGAGGTGCAGGTTGGTCTCCATGAGCTCCTGGGTCATGGAAGTGGCAAGCTGTTTGTCCAGGTCAGTCAACTTGTTCGTTTTACCCTCAGATTATTCCTTACACATTAACGAGAGAAATTAATGTGTAAGGAATGAAAATTTGTTGACCTGTTTTTTAAGGATGACCGTGGCAAGTTCAACTTTGATCAGAGTAACGTGGTTAACCCAGAGACAGGGGAAAAGGTGAGTTTTGACTGCATAGTTAACATTCATTACTAACTCTGTGTTCTGGGCTTTAAAAACTAAAGATACCCCACTACCTCGCAGGTGTCCAGTTGGTATCGGGGCAGCGAGACATGGGACAGTAAATTCTCCACGATTGCGTCTTCCTATGAAGAATGCAGAGCTGAATGTGTTGGCCTCTATCTGTGCCTGAACAAACAAGTGCTGAGGTATGCTTTATACTGTTGTATAACAAATTTATATTAAATATAGCTTATGTGTATCTATTGAAAATATTGAACTGTGACATTTTTCAGTGTTTTATGCCTCTGTTACGCCACAGATCCAGCTGTAGATGGGAAAGTTTGCTGTCAGAACTTATTTCAATCTCCCCTTCAGTGCATTAAGTCTTTTTCGGAAAAGCCAATAACTACCTCAAGCTAGCTTAAACCGTTTTTGTGAAATTGAGGAAGTTATTTAGAATTTTAAATTCCTCCACAAAGGTTTAATAAATTACTATTTTTAATTATTTTTAATAAAGGTTATTTTGGAAGTTGTTGAATCATTGGCGGTGCTTAATTTTTCACATACAGCCTTTTCCAGTTCGGTAAACGATGTTGTAAAACCTGTTGAATGTTTTGTACAGCTTAGGTTACATTTCAGTAGGTTTAGAACTTGAACATATTATGTTCTGATATGGTAAACAAAAACTTGGGGTCTGAAAAGATCTACCATTATTTTCATGTTTTGTTTTAACCAAGAAATTACTGCAAAAATGTTCAGTAAGCAAAAATTTCTTATGAATAAAGAAATTGTTTTATATTTAATCTCACCAGAAGATAAACAAGAACAAAAAACTCAAAAAGTTGCATATTTAGTCGTCATTTGTTTTTGTGGTTAGGGTACTTTTCTGATGACAAGATGTTTATCTTTACCTTGTACCCTTAAGATCAGCTTTATTTTGGTTCATCTCCATCTATGGCTGAAAGAACCTGGTATGTTAATAGTTACATGTGTATGTGTCCCAGTATTTTTGGCTATGAGGCTCAGGAGGCTGAGGATGTGGTGTACATCAACTGGCTGAGCATGGTCAGAGCTGGGCTGTTGGGTCTGGAGTTCTACACGCCTGAGAGCAAGAGCTGGAGACAGGTAATCCATCCACCTGAGGCATAGCTGGACTTTCAGTCACACAGATCTCTGGTGTTTACATGAAAAGTCATCTTACACAGTATTTATCACAGCTTTCCCTTCATTAGTTTGTAGTGGCTGTGATGCGTTACACTTTGTTTATGTGAAGTTGGACTGTGTGCTTACATCATTGTCAGCAGAAGTCTTCAGTCGGTTACTTTGTGTCTGTATGCGTCAGGCTCACATGCAGGCCCGCTTCGTGATCCTGCGTGTGCTGCTGGAGGCGGGGGAAGGTCTGGTGGGCTTGGAGGAGGTGGAGGGGCAAGACGGCAAACCCGACGCACGGATCACTCTGGACCGGAGCAAGATCAGCACCGTGGGCAAGGACGCCATCCACAGGTTCCTCTGTAAACTGCAGGTACATCCAGTTCATGGGACATGCACAGCAGCTTGATTATCAAGCTGCTGTGCACTTGATAATCATGTGCTGTTTATCTGTTTATCATTCATGTTTTAGAAGTTTATAGGAAATTGTTGAGCAAAGCTGTGATTCATCAGTTGGAGTGTGGAAATGACTAATTACACCTGAACTTCTGGACATTTTGTTAACATTACAAACACAAAGAAGAGAGTGTTTATTTTGGATTATATGTTGTAGAAAAACACATCAAGTGGGGAGAAGATTATATAATATAAAATTATTGTTTTTGGTATTTAAAATCCTGAAAAATGAGGCATTCTAAAGCAATACGTTGTCGCTGTGGTTGTGAGTTTTGGGTCTTTGTGCTGCTTCTGAGTAGAACTTATTTGTAGTCAAGGAAGGTTTTTCATCTTCAATGCAAAATGTAAATATTATTTGTAATTTTTGGCTTAATTACTGCTGTGACTATGTTGTTCTTTCACCAAATGGCCTTTTCTGAGTCTATAAACTCTATTTAACAATCAATTACTAATTGTCAATTATTTTTAACAATTGATTAATCCAATTAATTGTTTCAGTTTTAAGGTGTTCTAATGTTGGAATATAATTTTAAAACCTCATGCTCCTTTAATCTTCACATCTTTCTCCCTGGGCTATGTGGTGGTTTTTTTTTTTTTTTTTTTTTTTAACTAATATTCTTCGAAAAGCCTCTGGTGCATTCATAAAATTTGTTTTGAAAATAAATTATATTTTGGCAGATTTCCTATTTTTGTGCCTTCTGAAGGGAATTTGTTGTGATTTATTTTATTTTTGGACTGTGGGAGTAAAAGAATACAAATGCAGATTATTATTTGCAAAAAAAGTTGGAGAACAGTGTATCATTTTTGTCACTTAACAAATATGTGCCACTGGTTTATCACTTAAAATCCCACCAAAATACATTGAAGTTTGTGATGTGTAATGCGACTAAACATGTAAAAGTTTATGGGCTATCAGTACTTTTCCAAGGCTTTGTTTTTTGTTTGCATTCTTAACAGGATTCGTTTTGCCAGTATGCATAATTTTTTAGAAAAATGCATAAATTCTTAAAATGTTCAAATTAATGTGCAAAAATTCCAATGTCTGTGAAGTTTTTCTGACTTTTACAGTTATTGTCTGAACTAATGATTTCTCAAGTACTGCTGTTGATCATTTCTATTTTAATTGCCCTGTTGAAATCTAAATCCAATGAATGGCTAATCTGAGCCCATTTATTTTCAGGTGTTTAAGTCAACCGCTGATGTGGAAGGAGGCAGAGCTCTCTACGAGGGTTACTCCGCTGTCAGCGACACCGGCGCTCACAACTTCCTGCGTCTGCGTGAGACCGTGCTGCTTCGCAAAGAAGCTCGCAAAATGTTTGTTCAGGCCAACACCAGAATCAGCGGCAATAAGCTGGAGTTTGGTGACAGACACATGAATCAGACTGGAGGTAAATTAAATGACTACCAGAGGCTAAAAATGGATTATTACAACCAGGGTTAAAAAGACAAAGATAAAATTTAAGTTGTGAATAAATGATGGCTGTAGTGCTGCCAAATCCTGGTAATTATTATTTTCTGCTGTTCAACTTGCGTCGCTCTGTGCTGCTTCCAGGGGAGAACGTAGAGCTGGTGGAATATGAAAGCAGTGCTGCAGGTTTGATTCGCTCCTTCACCGAACGCTTCCAAGACGACGCGGAGCAGCTGGAAGCCGTCCTTTTGGATCTGAACAAAGCTGACGCCTGTTACTGGTGTTGATGAATCATTGGCTCCACAGGTTTAAAAAATAACTATGGAAGTCTGTTTTTACGTCCTGAAGAGGTTTAAATGAGGCGGTGAAAAGAAAATTCTTAATATCAATAAGCCATAAGATGTGCACAACAGCTGTAAGTTGCTGTTTTGTTCGCATCATGTTGGATTGTTGAAATGTGCTTGTTCAAATTCAGGCAAATGTAAGTGAACTGATTTGTAATGCAACAGATCTCTTTGAAAAAGCCACTCGGAACACATTTTGTAATAAGAAGTATTAGAAACAATAGAACCTGGAAATGAAACAGATTCTTACATAAAGTTTTTTTCATTCATGACATTTGTCATTCTGTACCTAAACTGATTTTGATGGTTAATTTGTGGCTAAAAATAAAATAAATCTGTCTGACTTCTTAGTTTATTTTTACAGGTTTTAGAAAAGTTTAAAGTTAGTTAAGCCTAGTCTGAAAGTTTCACAATAATAAAAAAAATGTTTAGTCCAGTCATAACGTTAATTATGAGGAAGAAGCAAATGACTAAACACAAAAATGTACATTTGGGTTTTTCATGTCTTTTGTGTTTATATTTTAAAATGTTTGTGTACCAAACAAAAAAATAAAACAACATATTAAGTGAAAACTATAAAACTATATTACTTTGCTACATATTTTTACAACTTGCTAATATTGTTCAGTGCATTGAGGAAAAATGTTTCTTGTTTCTGACTGCTTATGCCTCTTGTGCAATGGCTTTTCTTATAATATACTCTAGTACATGAACTACTTCACAAATGATCATTTATCATATTTTTATACTCCAATATCAACACATTACTTGCCAAAATTTAAGATAAATAAATACCCGGTGATGCATGATGTCTTCTTTCATTCATAGTTTATTAATTCCCATTTGCTCCCATAATAAAATAAATTCTGTATTTTAACAATTATGTTAGTTTATATTTGTTATCTCCTATCATTTCTTGAATTTTACAAAACCCATGATGTTCAAGGATTTATTTTTAGTAGATCAACATGTGTTACTGTATTAATATTTTAATTACATAAGATAGAAATAAGCAGCATATTTAACTGAGAATGATTTATTTACAACTTGCAAGAACAAGAATCTATATTTGCAGATTGAAAACTTGATTGGTATGGTTGGGTTTATTTTGCAAACATTTCAACTGTTGTCACTAATTTTAGCTGAGTTAAATTAAAAAATTATTTGCTCCCGAATTGAAAAGGAAGACCACATAAAACACTTTTTTTTTATAAACATGTCACTCAAATATTAATTATTCCTATAAGGTATCTGCTCATTCTTAAAAAATGTTTAAAACATTAACTATTTTTAAATTCATTAACAGTTTAAGGTGCTTGCTCATCACTTTGTTTAAGTGTGTCCTGTTTATGGGGTAACTGAGTTGGAGTCTGTGTTGCTTCGTCAAGATTACTTTCAGAACTGAAGATTTCTGCTTCAGCACTCTTTACATCCATGTTGTTCTCCTCTTTCTCCTTTGCCTCTCCATCGTCGTCTTTATCCCTACCCGTGTGTGCTGCTTCAGCCTCCTGAGCTGATCTCTGCTCATCTGGTCCTGAAGGAGCAGCCTCTTCACAGCAGACTTGTTCTGACAGTGAAGAGGAGTTCATAGAGGTTACAGGGGAGAGAGATGGAGAAATGTTGGGCGAGTCGTATGGGGAGAGAGAGAGAGGCACTTTGGGGGACATAGACGGGGACTGATAAGGTGAGAAGGATGGGGAAGAAATGGGAGAGTAGCGAGGAGAGCGGGAATGACACATTTTGGGGAAAAGAGGGGGGGCTCTTGGAGAAACTGATGGCGACTGGTAAGGAGAAGGTGAGGGAGAGTGTGCACTGACCGCAGATAAAGGCTGCATGTAATCATCTAAAAGATGCTCCATTATGGCTGGTAGCTGATCTAAAGCCATTTCCTGTTTGATGTCGGCTTCAGTGTGGCCCATCTCGCTCTCTGCTTGGCCCTCTTCCTGTATCTCTGGCCAGACATAAAGATCTACTGATGGAGGCTGCTCAACCTCAAGTGTTCCTCCTTTGGGTTTGACTCCCCCTCCTTTTAAATCTTTACATCTCCCTTTGGTTTTAGGCATGAGGGGTGGAGGAGGTGGCGGAGCAAGCGGAGGGGAGAGCGAGCTTGACGTCTCTGTGGAAACTCGAATCTTTAAGCTGCGTTTGAACATGCGCCTTCTGGAGAAAGCATTCTGTGACTGCAAGAAAAGAGGGTTGATGAAGCAGAGGGCGCCCTGACCGGAGCCGCAGTTCAGTTCTCTGGGGCTCCGCGTTGTGATTGGACAAAACTCCTGGAATAAAGTTGGATTTGTATCTAATTTAGTGCCGTTTGAGTGGGGTTCAGCTGCACTGGGCCGGTTCTCTGCTGGTTGGAGAACACAGTCTGGCTCAGCTGCACAGTTAGTCGGTAGTAGAACAGGTGGAGCCGATGTTGCAACATCTGGCTTCTCCTCTTTTCTGGGCTTAGGAGGATCCCGTGGTCCACGGACATTCAGATGGGAACGCCAGAATTCTAGAAAAGAATTGGGATTTTAAAGTGTACTTTTCAGTTAATATCATTTAATATATCTTTGAATACAGTAGCTCTCAAAAGTGTACACACCCCTATTTTATTTGATAAGTATTTTTTTCCTTTAATATATCTTAATGTTTAGCTAACTGTTAACCATGTATTAACTTTTAAACTTTTTTTGTTGTCAATTTTTTTTCCATGGCAACAATTTAGCACTTTAATAGGGGTGTGTATAATTTCAAAATCCACTGTCTGTGAATGAGTTATGTAATTTAATCCCCTCTTCAAAGCTTCAGACAGTTAAAGAGTAGGTTGCAAAATCTGCTGTGAGGAAACGGGGAATTCCCTCACCAATTCCCATGTGGGAGATGGACTCGAGCTCTTTGTGTGATGATGCCTTTGCGATGGCTTCAGGAAGCTCCAGAGGAAAAGGCAGCACATCTCTGAAATGCAAATGCAACATCTGATCACACAAGATGCTCTGGCACCTAAATACTTAATGATTAAAGATGGAATGTAGATTGGAAGAAGAAACTGATTGAAACAAAACTAGAAAGAAACATTGAGTTTCCCTTTTTTACCTGCTGACACAATAAAAGGAAATTAGTCTAGGGAGATCTGGAAAGCTGATGGCCGAACTCTCCAGAGACAGAGCTGTTGATAAGAAAAGTACAAAAATGTGTCACAGTGGTTAAAAATAGTTTCCATATAACTAGCATATAACAAATTTCTGAAATAGTTATTTTTGTGAGACAAAACTGACATGGGGTTAGAGGTGGAATAATGTTCTTACTGGACTGCTCTTCCCTGATGCCAAACTCCTGAACAAACGACGGCACACTGTCATCTGCCAAACGAACACAGAGTACGTTCTTTTGGGATGTGCGGGACTTTCTTACCAGGAACGTCTGTGAGATAAAACTTAAAACTGAATGCAAGAGACAGCTTGATGAAAAGACATGAATTAAATGTGTATAGTACAGCCAGTGAAAAAGTATGTTTCCCCTTACAGATTTATTCCTATTTAAGACAAAGTCATTGACATCTATCAGTCAGGAAGACGTTTCAAATTTCAAATCTACTCTAGGTTATTGATCATGGTTCAACAGCAAGACACAAACTGGGCAAAAACCAGCGTCCATGGTTCAAGATGAAAACCACCAGAAAATATCTTAATGATCTCCAGGACTTCTGGAAAAATGGTCTTTAGAGTGGCAATACAAAAGTAAAATTCAATTCAGGTAAAAGGATTCTACTGGCAGTCAAACATGGTGGTAGTGTGATGTTCTGGATATGCTTTCTGTTTTAGGGCCTAGACAGCTGGAGCTTTGAATTCTGCTCGCAGTCAGAAAATCCTTAAGAATATTATCTGGCCATTAATTTTTTACCTTGGACTCAAACACACTTGGGTCATGAACGGTTTAAACAAGCCATACATGTTTAAAAAAATTTAAGTGTGACAAAAAAACAAATTCAGGAGTAATCTGTGAGTTGCCAAATAATTATTTACAGCGCTGTGTGCATAACAAGAACGTGTGCTGCATAGATTTGTGTCAGACCCCAGGAGGTTCCCTCTGCAGAATGTGCAGCGCGTTTGCTGGGTTGATGGACAGCTGCAGCCAGACAGGAACGGTAAGCAGGAGACGGTCCAACACGCTGATGCTTCTAAGGGATCCCCTTCCTCTTTGAACCCCCAGGAGTTTACGCTTTGATGGCTGGGTGGGCTCTGGGAAATCATACAGAGGCTCCTCCTGCTGTGCCATCTGAAAACACACACTCACACATCAGTAACTACACTGTTATTAGCTGTACCAGTAATGATCAGGCGGTCCCATTATATTATCAGAGTTGATTATGCCTTAGTCAATAAGATGGGTGAGACTGCTCCACATTGAGACACACACCTGCAAAGAAAATCTGTCTGGATTTGAACTACAAGTCCAGACTTGGTCAACTGGAGCAGCTCTGAGAGAGAGAGAAAGAGATTAATGAAATTCAATTCAAGTCAAAGCCTAAACAGACAGAAAACTCTGACATCACATCATATTTAATAATAAAACTTCGTGTCAAACATCATCATCTTTATTTCTATTCTGTAGAAACGCTACCGACAGCATGAAGGTCAACATCATTCTGACTTCGCAGCTTGCGTTCCTAAAACTTCCACTCTAAAGAGTGGAAACTCTGTCTTTTCCTCAAGCTCTAATCTTGCCATTTAAGTCTGAACAGTTTAAATATTAAGATTACCAGACGTTTTTCCGCTCAGATCCTGTTTTCTATCCTCTCGGGTTCCAGTTTATCGTGGCGTGCTCCATGTTCTTCCGTCTCCAAGTTTACAACCAAGAAAAGTTCACTGCTCCTTCCACTCCGGCCTGTCATGACGTGCGTCTACAGATCCACAAGAGTATGTGGCTCCGCCTTCCAGCTCACCTGGAAGGAGGATGTCACCTGGAAACAAATCTCCTCATACGGTCGTGTAAAAAATTTAATAAAATAAAGAAAGAAAATAGAAGAAAATAAGCCCGCGCATTACTGATGGGAAAAGCTATGGGTCTCACAATAGTCATTGATTGTGGATGACTTCGCCTGGGTTAATTTGGTAAAATAGCGCCTCCTGCTGGTAACTCAACCTGAACAAGCAGGTGAGCCGCGGGGGGAAAGCAATCCTTCTCATGAAGCCTAGGATAAGTTCATGCTAATTCAATAAAAATATGATTGCTGATACTTTTTATTTTACTTTATCT
>CAEFZY010002230.1:0-11233 GCA_903066815.1 Brachyrhaphis roseni
TGTGAAGAGATTTGTGGCTGATTCAGAACAAAGATGGGTTTGTACAGATAAAGGCATAATGAGGAAGGTTTCTGTTAGATAAATTCATGGGATTAAGAGAGCAGCTGTTAAAATGCCCTTACAAAGCAGCAAACAGTTATTTGAAGCTGCTGGAGCCTCTTGAGCCTCAAGGTGGAGGATCCTCCAGAGGCTTGTGGTGCATGAACCGACTATTGGCCCCTAACCAGAGCTCACAAGCAGAAACAGTCACAGTGGACCCAGCTGTACATGAAGATTCATTTTCAAACAGACTTGTTCACTGATGACTGCTGTGCAACCCTGGATGGTCCAGATGGACGCAGTAGTGGATTGGTGGTGGATGGTCATCACGTCCTAACACAGCTGTGACATCAGCAAGGAGGTGGTGGAGTCATTTCTTGGGCTGAAATCATCACCATGATTTCAGCCCAAATCTGAAATCATTCAGATTTCAGATTTGAAATCATTCAAATCTGAATGATTTGAATGATTTCAAATCATTCAGATCCGCCTCTCACTCGTTGAGATAGACACCACCCGTCACCTTTTTTGCTTCAGTGGAAGCAAAAAAGGTGTGAAAATAACTCTGAAGGTTATTTTCACACCTTCAGAGTCCCTGAAGGTGTGAAAATAACCTCAGCAAAGTATATGGACTTTCTGACTGATCACTTTCTTTCATGGTTCAAACGAAAAGTCATATCTTCCGTAGCAAAATCATCTTCATGCATGACAATGCACCATCTCATGCTGCAAGGAATACCACTGTGTTGCTGCTGGTATGGGCATAAAAGGGGTGTGGTCACCATCCTCATGGTGACCACATCCACCATGAGGATGTGGTCCTCATGGTGGATGAGGACCACATCCACCATGAGGATGTGGTCCTCATGGTGGATGAGGACCACATCCACCATGAGGATGGTGGATGTGGTCCTCATGGTGGATCCTCATGGTGGATGAGGATGTGGATGAGGATGACCACATCCTCATCCACATCTCATGGTGTGATCACCATCCTCCTCTGACCTCAGTAAAATTTGATTTGTACTGTAATAGTTCATGACTTGAAAATTATACTGACCATCATTTGCATTGACCATTTAATCTGAGAAAATCTGAGAAAATATCACTTGCATAATAATTTGGAGCACGGAGTTAAAATAGAGGCTCAGTGTGTGTGTGGGTGTGTGTGTTTTTCTGTACCAAACACAGCTGTTCCCCAGCAGTCAGTGGAAGCAGCAGATGGAGAAACGTATGTTTATTTTTGCAGCAGCAAACCCTGAGAAGTTGGCAGGAAAGGACCCTGTTCCCATGGAGACCCTCATCTGTTGTGTGTGGAACAGAATCCAGGTGTTAGAGAATGTCAGTGATGGTGAACTGCTGGCCAATTCATTGGAAAAATCAAACAAAAATGGCATGAAACACAAACACACACTTACATGCCTTTGTGGTTTAGGAGACCATTTTGACTTCTAAGGTGTTTATGGGGACACACAACCAGCATGTACATTAAGGACTTAGACTGGCTCAGCTCATTAGCTACCCGTTAAGGCTCACGTGGCTTGAGAATGCTGGTGTGTGCGTGCGCGTGTGAGTGTGTATTGGTTAAAAGGAGGTGACATGTAAAGGTTCTGACACACATCCACTGAGTGCATTTTACTCCGTCAGAATCAAATGATCCAAACAGATCCATTTTGTTGCTTTTAGGCAGCAGCATCTTTATCAGAACTGATCGCTGTATCCAGTCTAACAAATGCAACTCATACAGGTGTGTGTGCGTGTGTTTCCTTCTGCTCTGGGTTACAGCGCAGTGAGAGGGAAAATACCTCCAGAACTATGGCAGATTATGGGGGATTACATGGTAAATTCTGCATCAGGTTGCTTGTGTTTTTGCAGACTAGAATGTGAGAAATGAGTTTAAGTTCAAAGGCAAATATGCTGACCCCACATTGCTCAGAGCTGCTTTCGTTCTGCTGACGGAGTGTGTGTTACAGCACAGGCTCCACCCAGAAACAAAGTGTCAGAGTAGTTGAGTGATTGGATTAGCAGATCAGGTTATTTTGATCTGAGAGCTGCAGCTGGTGTTGGAGCCGGTCCATACTGAGAAAAGTATGGGGTGCTCTTTGTAAAAATACACAGTAAAAAATTAACAGCAATATTTTTGGTTTATTTAGCTTATCAAAAACAAAATTGTTCAAAGTCAGATTTTCACCATACATTTACAAACGTCAGAGTTCCAAACTAAATATATTATTCATGAGCTAAATATTTAGTTTATAAATTCGAATTTTTGAAATTAAATATTTGGTTAGGAGGCTAAATATTTAGTTCCCAACTAAGTGCTTAAGTCTGAGCTAAATATTTTGTTTTCAAACTGTGTCTATTTCAACAAAACACTTATTCTCCAAACTTGTATCTAAATATTTAGGTCCAAGCTAAATATTTAACTAATATGCAAATTAGTTTGCAAGATAAATATTTAGTTTGTTTGCTAATTTTTTAGCTCATTTTAGATGTTGTTCCTTATTATGTGAGTTCATTAATGGATTGTAGATTTGCTTCTTTGTAATGTTGATACAAAAGAAACTCCTCAGAACACTGTTTCATTTTCTGTATTTGTGGATAATAACTCTCACCCACATCCACAAAAATGGCTTTGTACTACTGCTAGTGGTACTACTTGTTTCTAGTACTACTTTTTGCTCAAACTTTGTTTCTGACCTGTTTTTTGAATTTCTTCCGATTGGTGCATGATATTTAAGATCTTCCAGCACTACTTCATGATGTCAAACCGGATCTGTCTGAAGGATTTCTGGATTCCACAGGTCTGGACGTGTCAAATATATCTCAGCTTTCTAAAAGTAATTCTGACTGAAGTAATTGAATGTAAACTGATTATTTGAAACATTTAAATGTGACAAAAAAAAGCACAAATCTGTGAGGGAGCAAACATTTTTCATAGCACCATGTATGAAAACATGTCATTTGGTCCACATTCAGATCATTTTTGCCAACATGTGACTATCAAACCTAATGATGGCCTGCTAAAACTGTAAAGGAAATCTCTGTGGATTCCTCTGTTTAATGATCTTTACTGACTGCTTGTAAGAGGCTCCAGAAACTGCCTGAAAACCGGGGATGTCTAAACGTTTTGTCATGTGGGTCAAAATCATTAGCTCAAAATTACTCGCCGGCCAAAAATAAATACATTTTTAAAAACTAAAATGACCAAAAATGTGATAAAAACAAACAAACAACTCAGCTAAACTATAAATTGAGCATGAATTATTTTAATAAAACAAATAATCAGATGTTTGCATAGAATGGGGATTATTGATCCTAAACTTTAGATGGTTTTTCCTTGTTAAATGAAAAGTATCTAGTTTGCTTATTATTTTAAGCTGGATTAACAAAAACTTAAAAAACATTTTTTTACTGTTTTCAAAAATAAGAACAGCATCTTGGTCCGTCTTCATTTTAAAACACTTGCTGTACTTAGTCAAGTTTAATGCAGCAAATAAAAGCAGATCTCTTTACACCAAGGTGGATTTTAGACTATATGTCAATATGGTTGTAGTTACCATGACAATATAACCAAAACAAAAAGCTTGGAAAAGGGGACCATTTTGTATTGCATCTAACATTCCTGTAAGTAGACTTTGATTTAAAAAGCATAGTGTTGTTTTAATTTACTCTTGAGTTGTGGTCCGAATGAGTCCAGGGGCCACAAATGGCCCCCAGGCCTCACTTTGACCACCCTTGCTGTAAACAAATCTCTTCATCTATGATTCTCATTTGCATTTTTCAACAAATCTTTTTGTTTCACAGTGATTGAAGAGGAGCACGCTCCTCTTCAGATCACACCAGTCTTTACATTGAGCTTTCATTCAAAAGAGAAAATGTCATTCTGCAGCACATCCTCTTTAGAAGATAATCTGAAATGCAGATTAGAAACGTGCCTCTTGTGTATTCTGAACAGAACAGCTGGTTATCTCAGGGGAAACAGGATTGGAGCTCAGCCTACAAATGCAGGCTGGACTCACTTGAGTTATTCAAAGTTGCTTCCTAAAATGAGAGTAAGTGCTGACGACAGAGGCCCAGAGGTCAGATGTGAGAGCGGGTTATAGATCACCGCGCTCCTCTGTTTGTGCAATCTGTCGACCTTTTCCTTTCCCCTCTGAACTGTTTATGTTTAGCTTCGCTTTTTACCTCTGACTCTTGTTTAGCTTAGCAGGGAACGTGTTAGCAAGCAAGCAGAGGAGGAGAGTTTGCCCACTCATCTAGGTAAGCCTATTACAGAATTATGGTAGCAGCTGAGACTTTACAGTGACATGATGCTCACACATTTATCACCTCAGATGTGTTTACTCCAGTTCTGAGTTGTCAATTCACATTTTCAGACTTTCTTTTTTTGCTATGAAAAGCTCCCGGTGTGAGACAATGTTGGTGTTGGGAGATATAGTGAGAGGCCAGGAGAACAAAGTGTCTTCATCTACTTCAACGTAAATCACTTTACCTCTTAAGCCCATTATTCATCCTCTGCCAATGTCACCTCCCACAGTGTGACTTCTGTCCAACAGCTCATGAGCCGAAAAATTTTCAATTTTATACCAATAAACATGTCTGAATCTATTCATGTCAAGCTGTTTGCCTGGTTTTTTCTGAGATCCCTGGAAGTGAAAAGAAAAAATAAAACACAGAAAGTGGAAACATAGATTCTGCTTCCCTCTAGTGACCATCACCTTACATTACTCCTCGTAGTTCTAGAAAAATCTCGTAGCTTCAAAATTAGGTTTAAAATACTACATGCAAGTTACACTTTATGCTGTCATGAAAAAACAGTTTGTCTTGAACGTGTAAAATGTATTTTCTGTGGTTAGTAACTGAGGGTATTATCTATTTTCTTCTATATTTTACTCATTTTAATTCTGTTTTTTTTTTTTAATTGCAAAGACAATTCTACTGGGCCAAAACCCAAACATTTTTACCTTCTGATTAATAATCTAAATACATAGTATTTTCATAACTCATGATCTGATTTATGGTTCTGTTATTCTCTATTTGCTTCATCTACATTTTTTTCTGTTCTTTTTTTATGTGCATTTAGATGTCTGTATTTGTTCATTTCTGTTCTGTGAATGGATATCTTTAATAATTAATGTGTTTTTTATTATATGATACCACTTTTGGTACTCATTAGAAAATGTAAATTAGCAAATACATGCTAGTGTATTCCACAAGTTGGAAGTGAAATTTATGGGAGTTTGAACTTGTTGTAACAGAAACAGCCAGAAGGTAGAGAACTAAAAATACTCAAGTAAGAGCAGAGCTACTTTTACTTATTTTAGCTCAAGTAAAATTAATCAGATGGACCAAAATATTGTTATGTGGAAATTTTGGGTATTTTAAAGACCAAAATAAAAAAATAATTAAATAACATAATTACAAAATAACATAATCAGGCAAAAGAAACATTTTTCCAAATAAATTTCTGTTGACATTAAACAAAGACTGTGTGTGTCTGGTGATTTTTTTTCTAAGATAAGTTTGTTCTTCATTCAGTGAAGTTACTCACAGAGGGTAGAGTAACCAGAAGTTTTTGCTCGTAGTGATACTTCATAATAAAAACACTCAAGTAAAAGTAAAAAGCACAGCGTAGTAAAAATGTTCCTAAAAGTAATTTTCCCCAAAAATATATAAGAAGTTAATACCTAACTGTGGAAACAGCTACTTGTGTGTGTTCACCTTTACAATAGTTGCTATCAAAGTTTTGTGTAGACTTTTAACTGTAATGAAAGGTTTAATGAAGCCTGACCACATGGTGGCGCCCTCTCTCCTAAATCCGCTCCAAGTGTTTTAGACAACACTTGGAGCGGATTTAGGAACTCCCCCTAAATTTTCCAAACATTTCCTGTCCAGTGTTGCGGTGGCGTTTCTCCTGCAGTCAAAGGTCAACTCTCCACCAGCCTATCAGAGCATCATCACATTGATATAGAAAACAGAGAGGGAGGAGGAGGAGGAAAACCTTCCCTCCAGACACTTTTCCTGCTTTTTCTTCCATATAATAAAGGCATACTTTGGAAGCTGAAGCATGTCATTCTTTCATGTCGCAACAAATGTCTCCTGAGATGTTTCTTGAAGCGAACAGGCATGTTGGAACATCTGGTCTGGTTTCCAGGTGAAGGACATTCCTCCAGGCGATACATTTTTACCTATACTTAAGGTAAAAACGAAGAATATTAAAACGTGTGTTGGTTCGTTTTTGCATGATTTTATCTGGTACATCACTTTTGTTAAAGGCGTGGAGATGTTTGCATTCAACAGATTCCTTCCCTCTTCTGCTGGTTCAAGGTCATATTGAACAGGAAGGTGATGGGCTGGAAAACACATCAGAACAACCTAAAAGGTACAAAAGAAAAAGGGAGTCGGTGGAAAAGGGCCCAATCTGAAGACACTGCAAAGACAAAGCTGAGGATGTTATGTTATCAAAAACAGTTAGTTCTATAAACACAGCAGATTCACCATCTGAGAGGCAGAAAAACAGCATTTCAGTCAAAAATCTAAGTGATTCCCCATAAATCTGGCATTCAGTGACAGTTTTATAATCAAACTATGTTGCTATGGTCACATAAAGTTCATAGGTTTGAGATATGACTCCATGGCAGCAAAGAATAAACTAATAAAAGTCTTGTTTTAAGGATTTCTAAGCCTTTAAAAATCTGCTGGTACATATTTACAACTTTAAGATTGAAGATTTGAAGATTTATAACAACAAATCTACTTTTCTTTTTCAAATTATTGTTTTACGCAGAAGGAGTCATTGATTTTAACCTCACACTAAAACATGTGTATCGGTAATTTTTTTATTTAGACTTTTGATATTGTAGAATGTGGTTTTACCCAGTAGAATGATGGTTCAACGAGGACCAATCGAAATGCATGTGTGATTGAACTGAAATGATGTTTTTGGAAAAGTGCCTTGAGGCAATATTTGTTGTGAAATGGTGCTTTAGAAACTGAATTGAATTGAACTTCTGGTTTTATCTAACTTATGATTATGTTGTTTTCTCCATCTTATTTTTAACCTGTATTTTATGCTTTACATACTTATCTGCGTAAGCCTTTATGTCAGCAGTAATAAGTAAGTATCCCTCTGGACATGTACCTTAATAACTGATTAAGACTTTTATTCATTCATCTATTTATCAATCAGGGTACCACTCCAATTTTGTTATATTCTTGAAATATAACGGCAAATAAAAAATCTTATGTAAAATTTACTTCTTTTTTTTTTAGCTTTCACCATGTTGTGATGTTATTCTGTCATCAAAACATGCCTGGAGTGTTGCCTTGATTCTTTCATACATGTTTTAGAAATCTCCCATGGCGACCAATGCTGGTAAAAACGTTGTCAAGGTTAATAGAGGAGCCATGTTGGGATGACTTCCTGAAGGCAGAGCTTCAGAAAGAGAAGAAGTTTCTTAAAGAGACAGAGGCCCAATTTCAAGATGTCATGTTGGGAAGACAAGTTTCTAAGTCATGTTTGACATCCACAGCATTTTTATAACAACTGAAGGTAACATGGTTACTTGATTGAGCTAATAGATGGCACTATGTGCCTGGAAAAACACATGCTACTGCCCTTTTAAACAGATTTGCACATCAACAGCCATTTGCACACAAAAAGTTTTAATTATTTATTGGATATTTTATTAAAATTCATATACAGCCTTAATGTTCCAGGCATGACAGCTGTAGACACTGTGCAAAAGGTTGTAGGAAAGGTGATGGGATAAAACCTCTCCTACAGATATTTCTCTAGAGAGATATTTGATATTGAGAGCTTGGATTTGGGAAATGAGCCATGTCAAAACAGGAATTGGATGGCAGTTTTCTTTTTGAATACGTCTGGTGTTCCCTTTAATTCATTAGTACAGAAGAGCACACTTATCGATGGAAATGTTTTTCAGATTTTATTTTGTATTTAATCATAATAATTAAGAAAATATCAAAAAATTTATGTGAAAGAAGAACATTTCCCTGCTACTGTCTACATTTTACATCAGCTCTAAAAAACCATTACAGTAAAAGAAGTGGACATCACGTTAAAACTCAAACAATAGTTTTGGATTTCCATCACGTTTGGACAAAACAAAGAAATAGAAAACATGCTGTTTATTGACGCAGAGCTGTATATTCCGGTGGACTGGTGCCTGAGCAGAAGCTGCAGAGCCAGAGCTCCTCCTCACACGTAGCCTCTGCCTCCTGCAGAGCTGGACGGACGGTAGCGGGGGCCTTTCTCGCAGGAGCTCTTGCCTGAACACACGCAGCACAGGAAGCCCCCACCAATGATGCACATGCAGGCCGCTCCCCATCCGATGTACAAGGCAGACCCGAATTCATACCTGTGGATAGCACAGATCACCCTGACGCCTCAAAGCATACGGTTTTAGACGTCTGCGCGCTGAATGATAATAACAAATGAACAGCACATCCAGTTGCAACAGTTCAGATTAGGCTTTGGACACTGATGGTATTGAGGATTTTATAAAAAGCTGTGCAAGACCCAGCTTTTATTTTGATAGCCTACTTCCAGCTATCGACAAGTGAATTTGTAAATTAGCTAAATATTTAGCTAAGCTCTAAAAGTTTGGTTCAGAGCTAAATATTTAGCTTCAAACTAATAAAATTTGCTTGCTAACTAAATATCTAGTTGGAAGCCAAATATTTTTAGTGTTGTTTACTACATGTTTAGTTTGTAAGATAAATATTTAATATAGAGGTAAATACTTAGTAAAATAAATAAAGTTCAGTTACTAATATAGACTAATATTACTTAGTTTATATCAGGCCGTAAAAGTCATTTTGCAGCCTGAAATGACTTTGTACATATTTTAAGCTTTATTTTTGACATGACATAACTAATATAAACTAATATAAACTTAGTTTACTAACAAACTAAGATTAGATTAACATTAAATCCACAGTTAATCTATTATTAACTTTAGATTTTCAGATTTCATGCCATCCGTCCAACATCTAGAACTACTTATATAACTAATATGAGTAAGTAAACCTTACTTAGTTTACTAAATATTTCCTTTGGAGTTTAATAATTAGTATAGACCTAAATATTTAGCTTTCTTACTAAATATTTGTGAGCTGAATATTTAATTTGGAGCTGAATATTAAGCTTCATTTATTAAAACTCATCCGTTGTGATTAGTAATATCTTCCTTGGAGCTCCTTACCTGGAGTTAGTGGGATATAATGGGCTGTAGATGTCCTGAGCTATTCTGTGGCCGTACCAGGATGTTCCAATCAGGGCAACCACACCTGGAAAACCAGCAGCAAGGAAAGGCGAATCAGAATTCCTTCTTCCATAATTCAGGTTCAACTTGCTAAATTATAACGTCAAAAGAAAGAATATAAAGTATTTCTCAAAAGCTAAAAGCTAAATGATTCATATTTTTATGAAGTCCCTCCAGGATATTTCAATGTGTTTTGTGATTTTTTGAGGCCTAAAATGACTTTGCACATTTTTTAAGCTTTATTTTTGTCATAACGTGGTCTTACAACAAAGTTGACCTTCCTAAAAAAAACAAAAGACAGCATTTGAACATGTTTCAAAGTCCTTCTTCAAATAAACAGTTACATGAGATGTAACTGGTTGATAGATGATTGGCTCGTCATCTGTCAGCCAATCAGAGAAGACGTCGGCGTTTTATTCAGGCTTTGCCCTTCTTCTTGGAAGCGGCTATGTTTGCTGCCTTTTGGGGAAATTACAGTCACTGTTTTTGCAGAAAAGTTATGGATTCAACACGTTGTAATGACACAACTTTTTACGAACTGTGATGCTGTGAGAGCGCTGGTAGCCAGCTGCACATTGTCCAAAAAAAAACCAAAACATCATCCTGCCACTGCTTCCTGTCGTCTTCTTCAGTAGTAACATCCGGTTGTTGATCATGTGACTCTGGATGCATAAAAAAAAAGTGTTTCCTTTGCACTTCTGTGAAATATCTATTTAAAAAATGTCATCTTAGCGCAACAACTTTTTATTAAAAAACGTGTTGTTGTTTTGTTTTTTCAAAATTGTCATGTTTACATTAAGTCCATTTATTTTCAGAATTTAAATTTGCAAAACTTTATGGTTAACATAAACGCTGTTACAGAGTCGTACCATCTGGTTCGTGATGATTCTTTGGTTTTATCCACCGGTGGAGAGACTGGAATGAAAGAAACTGATTCTGTATTTGAATGACCGTATCTGTGATTAATGAAGTGATGGAGCTGAGCCAAAACACTGGCAGCAGTGTAGTGCACTTAAGCACTTATTTCATTGAACTCCATGCAAAGCACTGTTTAACACATATTTTAAGGGTTTCTAGAGAATTTCTAGTCAATTTGTTAAAATGTTTTTTAATGAGAAACTCAAGAAAACAAATTGTGTCGAGTCTCTCACCAGCTATAATGAAGATCAGGCCTCCAGCCATTGCCACTTTGGGCTTCTGCTGCGGTCGTTCTGCCATACAAGTGGTGCACTCCAATCCCACCACTGTCACCATCATGGAAACGAAGCAGAGCAAGATGGCTGCACACATGAGGCCCCGGGTCCCCTGTATGTTCGCTGGAGGCACACATTCAGGACAGAGGCCTTCGATTAGGACGTTTTATCCGCAGTAACATTAAAGAATGTTTCAGGTCTTCAATCAAATTTTAGTGTCAGACAAAATGTTACATATAAACTGTAGATTTCAAATGATAATGTTATTTATTAAGGGAAAAGAAAAACACTCCATTCGTCCCTGAAGCAAATAACTGGTTGTGTTGTCGTTTTTGGGAACATCCGCCGTACTGGGCTTCTGACTTGCAGGTCTTTTCCATCACTTTGGAGAATAAAACAATACTTTGGAGTATAGTTTTAATTCAGTCATATTAGAAATGATTTCCTCCCATTGGCCATCAGATTGCTCAAAACCAATAATCCTTCATTCAGACAATCTGAAAATGCTAAGTTCCATACTTTTACTGACCATCTCAACAGTTAACATAATAAATCATTAATAAAAAATATTAATTTTTATTAATAATTAAATAAAAATGTATCATTTTAATTAATAGGGAAAATCCCAAATAGTTTCTATCTATCTATCTATCTATCTATCTATCTATCTATCTATCTATCTATCTATCTATCTATCTATCTATCTATCTA
>CAEFZY010002231.1:0-53070 GCA_903066815.1 Brachyrhaphis roseni
TTTTTTTTCCAATATAAGACATACCCCGAAAGTAAGACATATTGGTACTTTTGGGGGTAAAAAGAATGTAAGACACTGTCTTACTTTCGGGGAAACACGGTAATTTAAAGATTTATTTACTTTTCTGAATTTTGGCACTTTTGGACCTCCATACAAATTTGGCATGAACTTATTATTGATTTGATTTCTGTGTGCATTGCCCTGTATAGTAAAACCTTAATCCTTAAGTAATTTTATCATGCTTTAGAAAACTAAACATTGAGTGTAAATATGTATTTTGTACACATGGAAAAATTACCTGAACAAATGTAAATACAGTTATTTAACTAAATAATATGTTAAATAATGGTTTTATTTTTGTGTCATTATAAATTTGTTCTGAGTTTTCTCTTGGCATGACTGACTAAATAAAAACATTTTAAAAGAACAATGTGATTGTGTGAACATTTTATGAACATTACCAATAAAAATAATGAAGTCAATCAAGAGAAATTAGGGATGATGAAGTACTAAAGTCAGACAGATATGACACTATATGATTAGTTTTAAATAAATGTGGCAGTTTTTGGTATTTTCTAAAGGCACTGACATCAGAAAATACAAAAAAATGCATGTCATGGCTTCTACAAAAGTCTACCTCCATTTTATTGATGAAAACTGATTTTCAACTATCTATTTCCCAATTAGGATTCATTATTACATAAGTACATGCTAGACATTTCCCAACAACATGACACAACAAATAAGGTAGCATCATTTCTTAAGCGACCATGGTACGCCATGACTCTGAAATACAATTCAGACAGGAGATTTTTGTCTCTTTCCGCTTGTTAATGATGCCACAGCATGTTACTGATTGCAGACTCTGGAGGTAAGTAGGCCAAGATTGCAGTCTCTGAGGAGCCACTGGCAAGATCTCCGCTGATGAGCAAAATGTGTCCATGTATGAATCCAACCTGATTTACATATTGAATAACAATAAATTATTTTGCATTTTATAGGACTAAAACAAAGAAGTGTCTGCTGTAAGAGTAGTGTCTCAACTATGATCCGGCTTCATACTGTATACAGATACCTGTCAAAACTCACCAGAATGTGAGTAATAATATAGCATGCCGAAAGGAATGCTTTAAAGTGAACTTTAATGTTCACCATTTTCGACATGACATGACTTATTACACACTTTGTTTATTTTACTTGCGTGTAGCTTCATGTGCATCATATAAAGAAGCAGATCAGCTACATTTGGAGGAAGTTAAAAGAAAACGAAACAAGCTGTTCAAGTTTTGACAGTTTTGTACTGTGCAGTGAAAGAGTATCTTCTCCCTGACATGTTTTCATTGCTTTTCAGTTTAATTACAGCCTAAATAAATCTAAATGTTTTAGATCCTCAAGCAGTTTTTAACATCAGGGAATGATTACCAGTCTGAATAAGAACTTGCCCTCTGAACCAAAAAATTTGTTGTTTGCCTTTAAGAGTTTACAATTACTGGAATTGAGTTTTCATATTGCTTTGGGGGAATTTTGGCACACTCTTCTTGCAAAATTAATTGTTTTAATTAAGACACATTAAAGGGTTTTCATGTTGTGTATTTATGGTTTCACCAATATAAGTATCAGTTTGTTATATGTCTGAGTTATGGTATTTCTCCTGTCTTTGCTTTCTGATGAATGTAATGATACATACAAGTTCAACTTTGGTCTTGTAAAACAGCAACATATGTGCTGGTGAAGATGTTTGTTTTTTTTTGACAAATTTAAGACGGGTAGTTTTGTACCTTTAGGCCTGTAGGATTTTCACCTTGAAACTGTCTGGCTCTGTCTTTTTCTCATTGTTGAATCCCAAATACTCCTATTTAGTGAGGCCAGCTGTTCTTTATATGCTGTTCTGGCTTCTTTTTAACATCCTGGATGAGTTGATGATGGACTCTTGGAGTGAATTTGGTTTCTTTAAAGTAGAACCTTTCAAAACCTTGGCATTCTTGATGTCCTAATTTTCATATATTTCCCAGAAACTGACATTGCATTAATCGTTTCCCAAAATTCACACAGCAAACTCATTCATTAACAAAAAAAATTTGAAAAATTATTCACAGTTAACCTGGGTGAATTGTTTTACTTATGCCCGGTTCGTCCCTGATAAGCCATAGCGAGCTAGTTATCAGCTCTGGCAGAGGAACTGGTGGTTGACCTGCTCACTGGGACATGTTTTTATCTGGCATGTTGTGAAGAGAGCGCACAGACATTTCATTAGAATCAAATTTGGCAATGAAGATCAAAGGAAAGAAAAATAAATCAAAGAGAAAAAACAGCTTTTGTGTCTTTGATGATGAAAGAATGCATGCAAAAATGCACTGTAACCTAAATTTAACATATAATACCGTTTTTAATTATGGATTTTCTTCAGATTTTATAAAATAGAGAATGTATGTCTCATAAGCTCAAACAGCATTTGCACATAAAAATTTTATTTAATTTCCTTTATTTTTCTGACTAACGTTTAAATTGAAAACCTGACTGTATTCTATTGTGGAATAAAAAGCGTAGAATACACAGACAGATTTTGTGCATTTAGAAGGCACACAGTGACAATGCAGCAGCATCGTTTTAGTAAGCAGAGAGGAGCTACATCCAGAGTGACTTTAATGATGGATGATGCTTTAAACAAAGGTCCGGTCCTCTGTGTACTGTGTGAATGCAGAACAAGAGCTGTGAAATGTTCTGCTGTGTGTCGAATAATACTGTATTATTCAGATTAAGGGGAGCAGAAAACACTCACACTAAAATACCATAGCAATACAATATACATAAATATATCCATAACATTTTTAAAGTGTTGATCTCGCTTCAATGGTTATTTTTAAAGGCTATATTTATCTCTCGTTTTCTTTTAAATTACCATAAAAAATTTAATTAGTTTTATAAATCTAAATGAAGGAAAATGTGAAATCCACTAAAGTAAGAATGTGCTCTCCAAAGATCTTTGACAAAATGTATTTTATGATTTAACTGCCTTTTTACAAGAAAGACATTTTGTGTCAATATTGGCCTTTACTGACTTTTATTAGACAGAAAATGGGAAGAAACAGGAGAAAAATCTGCAGAAAAGATCCCAAGGTTGGGAATCGAACCACAGAAATAGTTTCAGTAACAGAAGAAAAAACGCTTATTTCTGTTGTAGCTAAAACAATACATTGACAATAAAGCAGGTCAGTCCTGCTTTCTTTTAACCAGCTGACCAGCAGTGTGTGGCAGCTTGGACTGTATTAAACCCAGAGAAAATGTTTTCTGTATTTATTAAGATAAATCTGAAGCATAAAAATAAAGACGCAAAATTTAAAGCCAAACTTAGCTGTTTTTTTAATTCTTTGAGCAATCCATTCTGACTTTAACATATTTCCATTACTTATCTTAAAAAGCTATAACATCAGGATACGTAAGAAATGTTTTGGTAGTCTCTGAGGAACTTCTTGATTTTCTCAAAATGATTAGAGAGCAGTTGCTGTAAAACAGGATTTTGTAAGCTAAAATGATTACATACACTACCTTGTATTAGTTTACATAATTAGTTTGATTAGCATTAGAAATAACATCCTTGACCATTTATTTAATAAGTTAATTGTTTTATATTTGTGTACTTGTTCAAGGCAGCAGAAATCACTTTTCAAAGCTAATCAAACTCAGCCATTACCTGTTGAATTGAAGTTTTTTAGAACTAATTCAATATTAACTTTAAAGGTCATTGGAGGACGTCTGGATAAACTTATGGCCCATCTGAGAAAAACTGCTAACTGGTGCACGGAGTTTCAGTATGATTTATTATTATATTTGTTTTTACTGGACAACACCAATACTGGGAACATTGGTTAAAGTTTAGTTACATAAATGATTTACATTCTGAAGTGGATGCACACAAACAAGAATGCAGCAAATGAAAGTGTTACAAAATTCCTAGAAGCAGAATAATGACTGAAATTTAATCCATACTTGGAGTTTTTTCAGATATTCCCTCGTGGCACGAGCCACAAAGTGCTTCAACATCAGTGAACAAAGTACACAAAGCAATCTTATCCCTAATAGACCTACAGTCACTATTTCTGGTCTTGAATTGCACCTGATTCTGAAGATACCTTCCTGCAGCTGGCAAATGAAGGCAGGCTACAAAATTCAACCCAGCTAAATGGGGTTAATTAGACTGATAATGCTGCTCGGCAACCGTTCAGTGCAGCCTATAAGGATGCAGATACAAAAGACACGTTCAAAGCCAAGAAGCTCAATTGAGTCCCGGAGCCGCCATAAAGATCGACGCATGCAGCTGAGCGTCGTTCTGGCAAACAGAAAAGAAGAAATTGTAAATAAGCTCCAAACAATTCACTCTGAATTACTTGATGTGTAATTAGCATTGTCTGAATATGATGCGCTGATATTGTGAAAAAGGTTCACCTGGCGCCCCTCTTACTCCCACTTAAATCACACTAAATGGGCAAATGTTAATGAAAGCAAGAGAAACAAAGTGTTTAGAGAATCACACAGGAATTAATTATTGTATAAATTACATATGTAAAGACTATCAGCATATTTAAATTACTAACATTCATAACTCAACTAAACTCCCTGGTTATTTAAATTAAGCAAGTCTCATGACTGAACACAATCACTAAAAATAAATAACTGAACAAAATACAACTGAGTCTAAATAACTAATAAAACAAATAATAAAAATAATGAACAAGCAATTGTAAATTACAAACATGGACTGAAAGGAACATGAGATATTTTTATATCAGCACAGCTTTGATTAAACCCTGCCTCTTATCAAATGCCAGCTTAATTTGAAGGAAGAAGATTATTTTTGATGGTTCGAGATTCTTTTTTTAAAATTTCTAAACGATGAGAGGATACAGCTGGGAATAGGTGAGTAACAGAGAAATTTCCCCTTTTCACTCCAGCATCTGACAAGAAGAAAGGACTACTAAGATATAATATTGTGAATTTCCCTCTGGGATTAATATATATATATATATATATATATATATATATATATATAAAGTATATCCATTCATTACTTGAGTAGCATTTTTGACAAAAATTACTTTTACGGGTGTTTATTAAGGCAATAAATTTCTTACTTGAAATTTAAAATATTTTAGCATTCCTGGATTCTCTGCACAATGTTTGGTTAAAACAAACATGTTTCAACCAAAAATTCACCAGACACAGACACAAACCTGCAGCTTTTGTTAAAATTTCCTAAGTTTTTAATTGACAGAAACTAATTTGGAAAATTTTTCTTTTGCCTGTTTTTGTTATTTTTTGTTACTTATACTTAACTTCATAATTTGGTCTGCCTGATTATGTAATGTTAAATATTAACTGATTGATTATTTAATCAGCTAGTCAGTACTTGAGTAGACTTTTTACCCAATACTTTGTTAATTTGGATAATTTCTTGGATGGATACTTTTTACTCTTACTTGAGTACAATTTTTGGGATACTCTGCCCACCTCTGATTATGGATAACTAAAAGAAAAAGTAATAAATATGCATGATCTCATGTTTTGGCTCTTATAAGACACAAATGTAGTTGAAGATGGCTTTAAATATCCAGTTTTGAATGTTCTGAAAAAGATGCTCTACTTCATTTAGACCACAATTTTAGTTTGGTAACAAAAATAAATTTAGGTCATTTGAAATTGAAAGGAAAACAAAGTCTCTTTGAAGTTGTGCCACAAAAAAAGCTTGAATATTAAAGCCAGATTGTGACACAATAAAAGTATCTCAGATAGAAATGAATCATTGAAAAGATGCCGATTGAGAATAAATCTCTTATTTGCCCGGCAGGTGATGTGCTGCGCAGCACCTTTGTGTGCCTAAAACTCTTTCCTTTAGTCTCATTTTTTGACAAAAGAATTCACAATAGCTCAAGAAGGTTTCTGACAAGTTTTTCTGCTTTAAAAGGTTCGCACAAAGGAACCTAAATGCCATTATCAATTAATTTGTCAGTTTGTGCAAAGAATAGTAATCAGTGAAAAGTGAAAAACCAATACAGCACCTACAAATGCTCTATTTATGTAGAATAAGAAAAAACATCTACCAATTATGCAAAAGCATGTCTGGAAAATTGAATATGGCTTCTTCAAGATCAAATAATGAACTAATTATGCCTTCAAGTCATTCAATCAGATCACTGACAAGCATTTTTTTTGGTTGGAATGCTGTGTCTCATCTTCAGCATAATGACAGTTTTGTAAAAAATAAGAATCTTCTTTTAAACACACAATTTAAAACCTTTTCCTAAATGAAAAGCAGACTAATTAGGAACCTGCAATCCAGCTAGATCCCAAGCTAAAAAAGTGAATACAATACATCCGTTTTTTAATATTTGTGCCATTCACATTAGATCATTTTTGCAATTGCCATAATAATAAGATCTCTGTATCTAAATGTCACCTAACATCCAGAAAGCATTGCGTTTCACTCTTTTTGCTCTGAGCTTGAAACTCGTGAGGCAAGATCTGCAGCATGAGTCAACACTCAGAGCAGCAGAGAAGGTGATTCGTCTGTTTCAGTCCTTCTACTCACTCCTCCACTTGTGTTTTCACTCTCTAAATCTTTCATTCTCAGATGAGGGTCGGCAGAAAACAAGAATCAGTGCCATACTAAATTATGATTGTACGCTAAAATCTCCCATCACATACAGACAGAAAAGCTGGGAGTAATCAATAACTAATTACCAGCAGGATAATCAATAACAGAGACTTTGAGAATGGACAGCAGTCGTGCTGCTACGGCACGTAAACAAGCTTTTCGCTTCTGGAAGAAATGGTGCCAAAATGTCAGAGAGGTGTCACACATTTTCAAGGGTTTATAAATGTTAAAAGGAAAAGAATGCTTTTAATTCAAATTTAATTTTCAGCTTGCAGCTTTTCAGATAAAGTTGTACAAAACTAGAACCAACACTTTATGAATAATGTATTTTTTTTAGCATTAAAAATAATACTTCAATTATAATAGAACACAAAAAGTGGAAGAAAACACCAAATTAAACAGTAAATAAATCTGCAAGGAAAAAGAGCAGACTTTGCTGTATTTTGTTGGGATTGTGATAGATAAGTTAGTGCAAATTTTTTTTAAGTGGATCTGGATTGATAAATAATTTATAAAGATTTTTGACAAATAAAAGTCTGAACAGTGAGCTATGCATTTTGGATTAAAATCTTACACAACTACCTTTAGTAATTTAGGTTAAGCATATTTTGAGACTTTACACAAAACTGGATGCATCAAATGTGATCTAACAATGCTTTAATGTTCTCTAAAAATTACTTTCACTTTATAGGTGACTTCTGAAAGCAGTTACTTGCACTGAATTTATTTAGATGTAAAATTTATTTGTTAAAATCCTAGTCTTTATCATGATTTTTTTGTTGGGATATAACATAAAATCCAAATAAAACACTGAAGTTTGTAGCTGCAATATGAGAAAAACGGAGAAAAGTTCAAGAGGTATGAATGGTTTTGCGAGGAACAGTAAATGACAAAAGCCTGAAACAAACTGGACAGCCAGGCTATTGACTAAACATGAGTTACAATATGATGCTACTTACTTCATCTGTGGTGCAGAATAAGTGATATCATTAAACTGAAAAGCTTTTCACCTATCTGTTCAGTTCTCTGAAATCGAACAATGACAGCAGAGACAGCAGAACAAACTCATGTCATGTTCCCTACTCAGAAACACTCGTTTATTTTTCTCTTTCTGAGTAGCTGTACCACCTGTCACTATGAAGCAACACACATGCACACGTCTGATTCCTGTTGAGCCATCATGTAGTACATCTCATGTTCTGCCATTGTAACCCTTCATACTGCACACAGTGAGGTGCTCCTCTCCCTCTCCCTCTCTCTGTCTTTCCCCTTTAAAACTCTCCCAGTGGGTGGTGCTGTTTTTGTACCTGCTCAAATTCAAACACTTAAAATTTTTGGCACACCAGGCTGCTTCATTGAACTTTGAATGGATTTCCTATCAGTTAATCAAACATTCAATGAGTATTTGCTCCCCCTTCCGCTAGGTTCAGTCATTAAAACACAGTTAGGGGGTCTCCTTCACAGGATTGAAGAGCATCTTGTCAAACACTCAATTAATTTTTACAGATTCAACAACTCCCTGTCACCTTGGTTGGGGGAAAGAAAAATAAAGGCTAGTGAAAAAAAAGCAGAGAAAATTTACAAAGATGGAGGGACAGGGGACCGTGGGGTGGGGGTGGCACTAAATGTTGGCTCTCATTCATTTTCCGGGATCAATGATGCAGCAAGGCCCAACGGGTCCTCCTACCAACCAAATTATATTCCTCAAATCTCTCCCATCCCAACTGCACACAGAATCACAAACACGTAAAATACGCTCCACCAACCATCATAGCCGGCGTGCGCAGTGACGTCACACTGCAGTTATTGTCGCGCCCCGCTGGATGACACTGGCAAGACGCCGCTTACACATGCCGTGCAGTCACTCTTTAATGGCAACACTTGCAACGTCAACCACCACCCCCAACCCTTCTGCATTTGTGTGTCTTAGGTGGGGTTTGTGCTGCATGGGGAGTGATTTTAGAGCTTTTTGAGGAATATGGGGTTTTCTTTGAAAGGGGTAGGAGGGCTGATGATGCTCTAGGAGGCAAGGGGGTGAGGGTGGTTAAAAGAAATCGCAAATGAGAGGAAATTGTTTTGAGTCAGAGCAGATTTGGTGGAGAGAGATAAGAGCTGATGACAACGGTTGTGGTGTGATTAGGATTAGGGGAGTAGAAGGTTGTGGGGATGAAGGGGTGTACGGGTGGGGGCTGACTGTGTGCACAGGGGAAGCTTTTTGTTTTTTTTTTCTTTTTTAGTGGTGGTGGGTTTATCTGTATCTCTCTGATATAAAATTCTTCCCAACTACGAGAAATGGGAATTGAGGGGAAAGATGAGGAGATAGGTGGTTTAGATAATGGTGGAACTGGAGAATGGATAAGGGCAGGGGATGTCACGCGGAAAGATAGAGTGAGATGGAACAAGAAAGAGTGGATGAAACAAAAGAAGTGAACATTTAATAGAGAGGCAGAGGTTAGAGAGAAAAGAAGGGGGAGGTAGGCAAGAGAGGAGACACAACTAAAAAGCAGCAGAGTAATTTTTGACGTCGTCTTCCCAACACCCCCACTGCTACCTCCCCGCCCATTTGGTTGGTGATGGTAGCTTTGGCGGCAAGAGTTTTAGAGGTTTCGGAGTGAACAATGACGCAGAGGGACCCATCACGTCTGCTCCAGCTGATAGCAACGACGATGATGATGCCCACGGACGATAACAAAACCCCCTCCCAAAAATCAGCTTTTCGCAGAGCGCTAAAACCCGACGGCACGTAACGGGGTACGTCACGGACCGTCACGCACGGCACGCGCGGATACGCAGCCGCCGCTATCTCACGTCGACAGCGTGCATGTGTGTGTGAGGGGGGTTTGTTAACAGCAAGCCAGCAAGACACAAAGAGAAGACAGAGGCGGAAACATGGAGGCAAAAAAAGGCAGGGTTAAATTCAGCTGCATATGCTTGACATTCACGTGTCTTTGACCTGAGAGTGAAAAGCAAAATCAAAGCATTTAAAGCTGTGCCTCGTGTACGAGGGGCAATCTTGTGTAATTTTCTTTTGTCATACAGACAAAAAAAATCTAATGCAGCTACTAAAAAGAACCCTACTGAGAGCCATTATTTTTGAAAAGTGGTAAAAAAAACCTCAATTAGGTAGTGGGAGGCATACGATGGGGTGGGGTCTGTCTGCCTCATATTTTGTGACTATATTTTCTCTTTACATCGACACACAGCATCAAGCATTTCACTTGACTCTTAAACTTTTGTCGAAGAACCCAATCAGTGAAGAATGGACATGTCTTAGAAAAAAAGTGACAGGCCAGATGAGAAGTAATTCAACCATGACTAAAGCAGGCGAGAATTTGCTCTTTTTATGGTGTGATGTATGAGTGCTGAGTCTGATGAGTCATATAGAAATTACTTGAAACAGTCACGGCGATGCTGCACTGGAAATTGTAAAATAGAGGCCTAATGTTTTGGGAATTTTCATCATCTTTTATGAAGAGAGAGAGAGAGAAAGAGAGAGAGAGAGACCAAGAAAAAGAGAGAGAGAGAGGAAAAAACCCCAAAACAAATTACAGTCACGACATGTGACGGTGGAGGAGCCTCTCCCCGTAATTAGGTTGGACGATGCCTTAATCAATTTCATGTCTGAACTGCTAAAACAGGCACCGCGGGAACACATTATGATTGCGCTGTTGATTTAACAGCGGCGTCCTAATGCAATGGACGAGCCCTCTCGCAAATGCCACCAGCCCTGATTTGTCTTCTCTGAGTCATCCAGTGTCCAAAACAGTGCGACACCGTGCTGCTCGCTTCCCCCATGACACACTGTCCTTTCCGTAACACCTCTGATAAAGCGTCAAATAGGTTTCCCAGCAGTAAACACAAACAGACAGTGCCAATGGAGACTGCCTGCTGTGGGAAGAGAATGTAAACAAGGGTGCCAATAAAAAAAAATCTAAAATCCAAAGTAAACAGGGTTTTGAGGACATCTTGAATGAGTTGGTGAGAAGCGTTTCATTAAGCTTTTTGATGTGTGTTTTTGTTTGTTGAGGGTTCAATGAGGTTGCAGGGAAGTGGGCAGGAGGGCTTGATGACAAATTCATGGTTGGAAGTGACTCCGTGCTTTGTTGGCTCCCAGGCTGAAGAGGCTCATTGACTGTGGCAGCTGGTTGACCTTGGAAAAAAGGCAGACCTCTTTCTCTCACTTTCAGCTTCACCCTCCGGAGCTTCTTTTTTTAAAATCTCTTTCAAGGATGTGAAGCGGGAGACGTCGACTCTGACGTGAGAGGTGCAGGAAGTGAGCGGGTGGCACCTGGACTCACCGGCGGCGTGTCACGTTCTCAGATCGTCAGTGGATTTGAATGGCTGAAGATCCTCTCGGTTTTGAATCGATCTGCTGCTGCTCTGATGAATGGTGAAAGCAGTCATGCTGTGTCTGGCTTTGTAAAGTGATTGGAGACAAATTCACCTGAGTTATTTTGGTCTGTGTGTAAATTACATCTTATTTTAATAAATCTGTAGCTTTCTTTTACAGCTTTTCTATAAAAGTCAGATTTGTGGAGGGTGCTAATAATAAATTTTGTCCAATCAACAGATTTTCTGTGGATCTCTGCAGCTCTTCTAGAGTCACTATTCGTCTCTTGACTGCTTCTGTGAATACTGTGACATACTTAATACTGTGGAAAAATGGAAACTCCAATAATATAAACAAACATTAACATTTTTTTTTGCTTTTCGGCAACTTTTTTTGTAATATTTATGGTTTCTCACTAAAAGCCCTTGGGTGTTTACAACATTACATTTTTCCTTTGATATTCTCTGTGCCTCATGCAGCAAATCAGACATGGTACATGAACAGTCCTCTAGCTTTTAACAAGCTTTGATGGCCATTGAAATGATTCTAGGATCTAAAAATAGTCCAGATGTTAAGGGAGATAACTGTCGACAAAGGCAGCAAAGATGTGCAAGAGCACAAATCTTTAGGGAAGGAGAGAAAAACATTTAAGCTAATTAGTTTTGTAAATATCTACACACAATATTCTAAACCTGTTTAAATCACACCATTTAACATTACAAATTGACAAATGCACAACATTGTCTATTTTACTGAAAATAGAATAGAAACAAATATCCCTACTGTGACAAATTTAGATGAGCTGTAAAACATGATGCATCAACCACATGGTATTCATTTTAATGTGTCCTTTAAGCATAACTAAGTTTATTATAGTATAAATGTGTGCAAAAAGAGATGAACCGAAACAACCTTTCCTACATGTGCAGGAGCCAGCCCAGTTTTTGTTCCAATGTGGATGTTTGTGTCTCACACATAATGTTTAAACAGAGTTTGGCCGGATATTTGGTCGGACTGAACAGCTGAAGGTCGCTATCAGAAAATGTAAAAATATCAGAGAACCAGCTCATGTGGCGATGACAAAGACATCCACGCAGAAACATTCTCAACTTGTCTCCCGTTGCTTTCTTAACAATGTAAAGTTTCGAGCCCAGTAAGTGGCAGGGAAATATTAATAATCAGAACGTCTGTCAATGACGCTGTTGCCCTGACTACACAGTGAATAGGCTAATTGCTTCTCCGCGGTCTTTCTCACCTGAATGTTCCCAGACTCCTGAAACTTGCATAAATCACTTAACTAAAATGTTGCCTAAATGAAATGCTTCATAAGATGCAGCTGTGATCGCATTCACACAGGAGGGAGCGAAGGCGGCAGCAGGCGATAGCAACACGAGAGCAACTCCCACTCCAGTGATTTGAGTTTTTTTTTTTTTTTTGACGCTGTTAGAGAAGCAACGCGAGCTGCTACTATTAATACAAATAGGCTGAATTAGTCGCTATTCTCATTGAGGAATGCGGAAATGGGTGGGGGTAACTGTGGAGGGAGAGCGAGTGAGGCGGAGTCGGGGGAGTTAGTGGCGAGGCATGAAAAGAGCGAGATGGAAGGCGGGGTAGATGGGGGGGAAAGGGGTGCAAGTTAAACGCAGGGAGAATCAAAACAAGTGATGACTAGATTTACCTCCCCTTCCCCCAATGTTAATGCTTTATCTCTCTGTAACTAAGACGAGAGAGAAACCTGAGACATTTTTACATTAAAATACTTGAATGGTCTTACCTGATCTTTTTCAGCTAGTCTGGAGTGTCAATTTATGTGTTTTAAACTGGGGGCTTAAAAATGGAAGTTAAAGAAGTTGGTGACGTCAAGCACTTATATGATGTTAGTTGATCTGTGCCACGTCGAAGGGCAGTCTGTCTCATGAGCAATATCCCTTTGCTGCCTGCAACTTCCTGTGGTGAAGTATCTTTATGGTGTGATATGAACATGAGTGCTTTAAGCTTTACATCCTTTTGTGTTTACTTTTGAGAGTCTTATTTTAAAGCATAAATTGGAGTAATTGCCCTGTTTAAAAAAAAAAATAGGCTTCACGCTCAGCAGGCTGGTAAAACTTGGTCAGGGGAGAATTGAAGAAGCCACTACCTTTAAATAATGTTTGTGGCAGCATTTTTGGTACTAGATAGACAATAGGAACAGTGATAGCATGGTGAACAAATTGCAGCTTCTAACTATAAAAATGTAGAAAATGGTTAACAGCTTCTACCAATGCTAAAGTTCAACTTCTGATCGGAGGAAACCAAAGGATTATTTCACAATACTGAATCTGGATTGCATTTGATCATCCCTAATTCAAAATATTAAATACTTTGACTGAACAGAATAATCCCATACTGAACTGGGTTAGTTTAAAACACATTTTGTTATTTGTTGAAACTTTACACTAGCTGTGACAACTGAAAACTAAAATCTGGTCTTGTTTCTGTGAACTGGATGTATCGTTACACACCTTGCATTTTTTGCTGAAACCTGATGTATGAAAGGTTTCACACATAAATTATTCAGGCTACAGAAATAAATACATCTGCATTTTGACAGACTAAACTTTCTTCAAAACATTGGTTTAACTCTTCTCTAAAGGACATCATTGCTGATAAATTTCTGAAGCTCTGCTAACTTTTTTTGATATAGCTCTTTTGTTTGTGTTTTTGGTTATGCGATGAGTATTAGAATCCACTGAGTCGTAGCATATGCAACCATTTGTAGCTTTTAAAAGAAAAAAGAACGGAAAAGACAGAGGAAAATGCGTACACATGATGCAACGGTTGATTTCACCCACAGATTTTGTTTGCACTAATTACGACAGCGGAAACATCATGCCAGGAATAAATCATACAAATACTAATTTTTGCTCTTTGATTAACATTTTGTTTGTCAGTTAATCATCTGGCAAACATCTCCGTTTCACCAGCGAGGCTGTGAAAGGTCAAATCATCAATCTGCTATTCTTTTTTTCAGATTCCATCTGTTTACTCTGATTTCTCTGAGAGCGTAATGTTTTCAGTGGATGCAGTCCATGAGACAATGTGGCATAGTAGCTACACAGCTGTGGCAGCTCCTTTTTAGGGCTTGTGTGTGTGTATAGATGTATGTGTGTGTGAGAGAGAGTGAGTGTGTTGCCTACAGGTGACTCATCGCACTGCAGATGACCACAATGTTTTTCTGCCGCCTTTCTTTCTACTTCTCTCTCCTATGATTACCTTCCTCTGCTTCTATTTTTTCCAGCACCAAACCTCACGCTGTCCATTAGTGCTCTCCTGTAGGTGTAACGAGCATGCAGTTCCAGAATACATGATGCCACATGTATTTGTGCCTGGACTCAGCGGAGACAAAAGGCGGCAAATGACAAGACAAACCAAATGTTTACATCTTGATTTTTTTTTTAATGATTACTTCTTTGCCACAAAGTGAAATCTGTCCATCAGCATCGAATGCTTCAGCCCAGGTGTAATGAGCCATAATGCCATGTTACGATCTGATTGGCGTGGCGAGCGTCACAGAAAAAGGGGTGGGATGAGAGGCTGGTGACACACAGAGATAAAGAAAGGGAGGGCTAAACAATTATGATGATGGTAGGTGATGATGAGGGCCATGAGCCGAAACAAAGGCAGTGTGGAGACTAAAAAAGGGGGTGAGGATGCCACCTCATTTTCAGCCTTCACTCCGCCTAAAACTGCCATCCATCAACCATCCATTTAGCCCATCCGTCTCTCTCAGTTGCTCCCTCCCCCTCTATTTGTATTCAACGTTGTCCAGTCTGATTCGGACTGCTTGATCTAAATATTTGATTTTGTTTAAAAAGCATATCCTCAGAGCATTTTATGTTCTCTTAAAATATCTTTGGCAACTTTCTTTTTGTCAAATTTAAAGAAGTTGATCTAATCTTATTGGGTATTTTATTGACCCTATGTTTGGGGTTTTACATTAGTTTTTTTTTTTTTTTAAATGTTCAAGCAATGAACATCTCTTATATTTTGGAATAAGCATACCAAGATGTTTTTTATTTTTTTCTAAGTCACTAATAATAATTCATGAACAAAATTTTTTACTGCCATCAAATCCCAAACCTTCCTGGGCAAAAAAGACAAGAGCAGATTAACCTAATCTTGGGAACTGCAAATCCAGGCAGGATAAAACACACACACACACACACACACCCCCCCACACACACACACACACCCCCCCACCCACCCACGCACACACACACAGAATTTACATTGTAATTACCCCGGAGGCTCTCCTCGGGTCCCACTGGGACATCAGGCTGAAGACAGCCTCAGAAGAGTCCCAGTTGTCCCATCGAGGAGATCATTAGCTCGGTTAGGGTAATCCATGACACGCTGCGTGGCTGCGTCAGTGTGTGTGACCGTGCACGCGTGCTTGTGCGCCACTTGTGTGCTCATGCATTAAGTGGCTGTTAAATGGACTCCGCGGCCTTTGGCGTCTGCGGACATTAGCTTCATTGGTGTGATCTGAAAAGTTATTTAGTGAGAGCTGGGATTTCCCTCCCCAGGGACGTAGCTGCTGACGACTCATGATAGCAGACATGAATGAGAAAGGAAATAGGCGTTAAATTGAAAGACCTGGAAAACTGCTGGGGAGAACCCCCCTCCTGAATGGATAATAAAAAAACAACACATAACCCTAGAAATATATACTGCTCATAAAATGCACAAGATTATGTTTTTAATGTTTTAAGATTTCAGTAACATAAAGCAAGTAAAATAAAAAAAAGTACTCTAAGATTTATTTTAATCACTTTAAATATTTTTATATGCAGGTAGATTTCTATAATACATTTTTAAAGTACAAAAACATGAACCTGCGTTGGGCCCTGAGTTGCATGATCTTCTAAGTTGATGTTTTAATTGTTTTTGTTCCTTTTTTCACATCTCTGGAGAACCTATGTCAGGGTTTGCTGAGGAGTAAAATCTGCATTCAGTGCTGAGTTGTCAGATTTGCCTTTAGACTCTGAACAGGCCAATCCCCTGTGACTCCCTCTCTTTATCTCTTTCTCCCTCTTCTTCCCTCTGCCGTTCTCCCCCTCCTCTCTAACACTGTTGTTTGGAAAATTATCCCCTCTGCTCTCTCGGTTGGAAAATAGAGTATAGTAAAGGGGCCTGCGAGGCTGGGGGAGAGCCAGAGAGGGCAACTGATTGGTCCTATTGTTTAAGAGTGAGGCTTGCTACCTCTTAGGGTGTAATTGGTGCACATGGAGGGTAAATGTGTCTGGACGTGAGAGGAAGGGAAATTAAGCGAAAGGTGGGCCTTTTGTCTGAACAATTTCAATGTATATATTTGAAGGAAAACAAAAAGCAGAAATGTTTTCATGCTGTTGTGTTTTGAAATGCTTCTTTTTATCATGATAAAGGTAATATGCTCTACCAGCATATTACCTTGTAGAGCAAGTTAAGACCATTTGAAGAAATTAAAATGGTCTTTGATTTTCTTGAAGGATTACAAAAAAACACAATCTAAAACCATGCATTTCTTCACCTTAAACTAGATTAATCTACAAGATACACTTTTTATTTTTCATACAAAATATAATACATTAATATATAAGAATATAAAATAAGGTATTTTTATTGATTTATAATAAAACCACATAATTTTATTAACTACAACACAAATGCAGTTTTTCTGAACCTCACTGATAATTTTTGCTTTATGAATCACTGGCACAAAACCCTCAGTCCAAATAAAAGTCTACATACATGCATCAGGGTTTAACTTTAGATCATTAAAATAATTAAATTATCAAAGAAAAAAAATTATTACCATTTTAAAATATTATTGTCCCATATTAAAAATTATCTTTTAAAAAAGCTGTATCTCATGTTCGGCCTAGTGTGATAAACAAAACTCTGTATTTCATAAGGTAAATTAAAATGACAAAAATTAAACGATATCTGATTACAACTGTATTTATGTTTACAGTTCTCATAAAGTGTTTTATGTAATGAGTGGATGCTTACTGATCAAACCTTGACTGTCCTGTTTTTGTACAGTATATTTATTGTGTTATGTATTTGTGTTTTTATTGTGTTCTTTTATGTGTGGAAAAGCAGTGAACGAGTTTCCTATCAATAATAATAAATTACCATTGATTCTTAACTGTTGTTGGTATTTGTTATGCTTTCTTTTTTGTAAATCTGTTTTTATCTGCAATGGGGATATACTATTAAGGGAATAATTTGACACTTTACCACAGTGGCGACATCGAAGAAAACTTCAGCATTATGTTGAATCATGATTTGAATAAACTGCAAATAACACCCAAAAAGCTAAATGTGTTTTCACTCAGTTGTTTAGGATGTAAGAAAACACTGGAAAGAGAAAAATTGTGAAATGGAAAACAGCAGGAACTCTGAAGTTGCTTTAAGTTACACTCAGCTGTACTGAATGTCTGCACAACCAAAATGTTTACCTTTGTGGTATAAGAAAATAAAATCTGAATATCTGTGTGAAAAATATACCACAAATACATACCGGCAACACTGGTATTTACGGTGGTTTAAAATTATTTTACTTTTTAGTTCTTCTTTCTTTTTACACCTGTTTTATGTTAATAAATGCACTGCTTGGTAAAACGTTTCACTGAAAGAATATTTTTAAGGAGCATTTCTAAATACATGGAAGAAATGTCAATTGCAAGAAGGTTTTCAAATATATTCTGAAACAAGGATATTTACAATGTCTTAAAATCAAATGCACAACAACCTCAGATGTTTCATGTCTTGGTGGAAGCCATCCAAGGGTGAATAATTAGACAACAACAATAACAGGCGATGCAGAAATCCTGCTCCGAGGATGACCTTTAGCCAGCAGGACGACTTGTACGTCACGCGGCATAGGCTGGATTGTGAAAACTCTGTCGGTATAATCTGTGGAGAAGAGTTTGCCCCACTGCGTCATCAAAGCGAGTCCTCCACATCTCCCTTCTACGTCTCTGACTCTATTTCATATTCCAGTCACAAGCAGTGTGGTGCAGCTGCTCATAGTGTGCAATTTGGTATTATGGATTTTTTTTTCTTTTGGTTGGGTTGATAAGTTTGTTGCCTCAAGGTCTGTCTGAGAAAGGGGGTAGCTGAACCATAATCATTGGCTTGAAACCAAAGGAACGTAGGGTGAAAAGATTGAATATTATTCCGGTCGCAGGTATTCCAAACATGCGGCAAAGATCTTTGAGCGCTTCTCCGTATATATGTGCTAATTAGTGAACTTGCAAGACAATCCTTTGTGATATTATTTGATGCAAGTGTGTGTATGTAGGTGTGTGTGTACAGTGTGTCTAAATTGGAAGGCTGTAATTAAATGCGTAGACCTCTCCACTATCTCCTCCTCCAGCCAGCGCCAGTGACGCACAAACCGCAGCACAGCCATGAGTCATCAGGCCCCCAGGATCACCACCCCTCCTTCTATCTCTCTATCCCTGCCTCCATCCACCTCAACACAGCTCTCTATAACCCTCTCTGCCTCTCGCTACACATTCCCATGTCCCACTCTTTCAAAATTACCCACCAACACCACCACCCTCCCTCAGGCACGCACACGATACAAGGAGTACGTTTCTGCTAACGCCCCTCCCGGTAAGCTCCTCGAGATTCGTGCTCAATTTCCACCTCAATCCGACACACTCCTGTTTATCTCCACACATCTGGCCATCGATCTCCCTCTTGACTCGATCTGTCTTTACCCTCTTTATCTGCCCCCTGTTAACCTCTCCCCGCCCACCCGTGAAACGATGGGTTAGTAAGTTCTGGGCGTACTCATGGCCAGTGTCGGGAACAGGAGGCGACATGGGCGAGGAGAGAGGTGTGAGGAGGAGTTTTATTTTTTATTTAAGGGAGACAAATTGCAAGGGGAGAGTGGGGAAAAAGGAATGGGAATGGCGAGAAGAAGCAGCAAACAAAAAGAGAAGCAGTGACAGTGCGAAGAGTATAGAGGAGGCAGTGAACAAGTGAGAGGAAATGAGAGGGAGAGCATGATTTTAGACATTTGCCACCTGGTGTCCTGAATCACTATCTGACTCATGCTAATCTCTTGTCTTTCCAACCAAACGCATACAGAGAGAAATGTTAACATACAAAAAACAAACCAAAAAAAAAACTACAAGAAGAGTCAGACCGCCACTTTTAAGTGTCGGTCGTCAGAGAAAGAAAAAGAAGAAGAGTAGGGAGCTTGAAATAGAGAGAGCTAAGAACCTCTTGACTGTCCAACCAAGTCTGCGATGTGGTTAAAGAGGAGAAAGAAAGGAAAATGCTTCAATTCTATCCCTCTGAGTGTTTATGATATGAGTAGGAAGGGAGAGCATATTAAATGTATGACTCATAAATGTGTGCCCCACCAACGCCCTGCAGAGAGGGCTTGCATCCACTGCAACTGCAGGACGGATAAAAAAAAAAAAAAAGTAAATTTCGTGCTTTAGTTGGTGTGGTTATCCAATTAGTTACACAAAACATGTGGATAAGCGGATGTATGCCAGTATGCTTCTGTTCCTGGTAGAACAGAAGCATACTGGCCTTTTTTTTAAATTTATTTACAAATGTGTAGCAAAGCTGTCTGATGAAATACTACATTCGGAGTGCAATAGGTTTTGTACTGGGCATTAGTGACAGAGGAGATCAGGCGCCATTATCCTCTGAGCTGCGAGGAATTCTGCACAGAAACAGCGTGATCTGTTTGTTCATTAACAAAGCCACCAGGCTTCACTGCTCAAATTTTGAGTATTTTTTTTATCTGGTTCCAACATGCACATCCTGAATATTTCTGGTAATGCTATTCTTTACTAGTCTCCGGTAAAGATAACACATGTACAACTTTGTTTAGAACATATCCTAGATGATAAATGTAACCCAAAGCAGATTAATGTAAGTCAGGATGGGTGGCACCTTTTGAATCTGATCTATGACTGGGCTGGGCCAGCTCCAAAACGATTGTAAATATATAAGTAGAACCACAGTGGAAGGATAAAAGCAAATCATTGTGTTTGAATGAGTCAACAATTCAGAACTGAACAACCCAGAGTTCATTTTTAACATCTGAAACTTAAATCGAAGTGTTACAGTATAAGCTCTTAATGTCCAAAACCCCAGGCTACAACTTGTCACTCCAACATTGTTCTGTATTAACCTACCACTCATCCCTCAACCGATCTCCTGCTTGGACTAAACAGCTCAGAGGAACATGTGGACTTTTTCCATGCCAGAAAATCAGGAAAACTCTAGAACCAGATTGTGTTTCCCCCTCAGATCTTCTACAAGGTCCGCAGAGCGGAGTATGATGGCTGACCTTCTCTCCATCCGGGACTTGGACAAGGAAAAAGGGAAGCCAAGATCTGCAGACCCCACACATTCTGGACACAAACTGTTTACCTTTGGGTTGTTGCTATTTGCGAAATCTATTTTTCCCCACACTGTCTTCTGGCCAACACTTAACTGTTTGAGTGCACAAACTACTCTGCTTTGAGTCAACACTATATATGCAGCATTTGCTGTAATTTAACTATAATTTCTAATAACACCATACATATACATTTTACTTTAACAAACCTACTTTTATTTCCAACCAAATTAATGTATTAATATTTAATATTTTTTTATATGTGCACAAACCTGGTCAATAAAGCTGTTTCTGATCCCGATAAGAGTAGAACAGACAATGTTATTTTGCTCCCAAATATTCCTGCTTGATGATAGCCCAAATCTGCCAGGTTTAATTGTTTACTTATACCCTACCTGGCTCAATCGGCAAATAAATCCAACAACTACAAAAAGAAAAACAAAAGAAAGGAGGCTGATCTTTGCATACAAAGACTGCGTTGAATCAATTTGAAACCCATGATTAGAAAGTTCTTGACAAAAATGCTCCTTTTCCTTCCTTTCTTCAGTGATTTTGTTTGTTGTGAGGGCCTGATGAGAGTCATTTTGGATCTGAGTCACTGTAATTTTTTGTTATGATCTTAAAATGTTTTCCTTCCTCCATCCAGGTGGCTTCTGGGGTAGACAATCATAATCATTTTTGGCTCATTAAATAATTCACTTTTTAACCACTGATTATTTATATTCTATCACCAAAGGCAACTTCGAGGCCAAGAATTGTAACAAGGCAGCATTTTTTATGGCTAAATATAATAATAAATCATCGGCTTTGTGTTGCTGGAAAGGGTGGACATTCCCTGGGCCACAATGTAATTTTCACACAATAAGTTTGAGTAAAAATACCAGTTTGACATTTATACAAAAATGTAAAAAAACATTTTTTTTATTTCATCCAACTAATATTCAAAAGCGAAATAATAATTTTTAATGCTGGCAAAGTAAATGCTTTTGTAATGTCATTGTTATTTATTATTAAAGAATATTCAACATTGTTCATATGTGTGACTTTATACTTCTATCATGTTCAAAATAAAAAGTAAATAAAATAAAAATAAAACATTTAGTTCTTTATGAAACAAAGGCAAAAGCAAAATGAAGAATGAACACCAGCTAATTAGAAGTAGTTTTCAACTGTGGATAATATTATGTTTAACAGTTCTGCTCTATATGAGAAAAAAAAAGGCCATTAGTTGTTAATTAGTCACGCTATCTTCTGTGGTAATTAGGTACCAGCTCAACATGTTGCTTTTACTGTTTTTTAAAAACAGTATTTCTTAAACATGCATGAAAGAATCAAAGGAACGCTTGATAAGGGAACAACATTATAGCACGAGATAGAGCTCAAAAAAGTTGATTTTACTTAATACCCCACCTTTAAGGTCTCTTTAAATCATAGTTTAAGGTGGCTGAAGATGTTTAAGGTTTTAAAACTAAAAGTTTTCAGTTTATTTCCAATTGGAGAGGTGAGTAGTAACTTGTTCGTAACCCAAAATCAAACCTATGTAGGTATTAAACCTTAAAAAACAAACAAAAATCACATGTTTCAAAACAGTGACAGTAAAATTCCACCGATTTCTTACTGAATGCCCTATTTTCTTCATGGGGCCAAGTGGGCTATGCTGCCAGATGTACCGATACGTTCCATTGATTATGCCATGCTGTTTTACTGCTCTCCTTCTACTTCACATACTGTTACTCCAATAATGGAGATTTAATACCTGCAGTCAAAATGAACCCTGGAGAAGTCACAACTGCTTGATGCTGTCTTGGTAATCCACATTCAAGAGGTCTTCATGACTCTCCAAATGCTTAGGAAATCAGGTCTAACACTTCACCTCCTCTGGTTTCCATTGCAACCCGGTCTTGTGCCTGTTTTTCACACTGTCAGTTTGTGTGTGTTTTTCCCACAGGCGATGTGCTTTCTACGTGCTTTTACATGAGATAATGTTGGCATTGTCGCAATGTTTCTAATTGTATTTATCCCATGATGATGATGGAGGTTCTATAAAGTGACTCCTTTAAGTTCTCAGTAAAATTTACTGTTGCAACTAGCAACGTAAACAAGTCATTGTTTTACTATAAAATTCTTTTGGGCTTACAGGATTTGAATTCTTTAAGGTTTTAAAATCAACCTCTGCTGTGCTTCCAACATAATTCAAAAAGTTAAAAAGATAAACTAAAAAAATCTTAGGTAATAATGAACTTTAAATAATGAAAATGTGTGTTTGTTAGTGGATTGTAATGGTTCTTTTATGTGTTTTTAAGAATAAATGGCATCCCACGGCATTTCAACATAAAAATCAAAATCTGAATTAAAATTCCCCAATATGCCACACCTGAAACATTACAGAAGATACTATGGATCATAACAATATTGGCTTATTTTACACTTCTTAAATATTTAGAGAGAATACTACTGACCATTATCTACATTTACTATGGAAGTACTAATATTTTCTAAACATGGTCAGTTTAGGTTACATTAGGTAATAATATGCCAGAGTACTTATCATTAAGTGGAAGCGCATTTGCAAAGTCCAGTAAAAAAGGGATTCATAGCTTTTTTTTCTCATAAACTGTTACTCATTAGTTTTGCCCCAATTAAGATTTAATTGAATTATTTGCATGTTGTGCAAGTGGATAAATAGAGAAGTAAGAAGGGATAACATTTTGAGGCCAAATTTGACAAAAGACATATGAGGTTGAGTGAGGTTTCTATCTTCTAATGCCAAACATCAAACGGCCTTTCCACTATCAGAAAAAGACTTAGTTAAACCGTTGTTTATGCCTGCACAGGCAAAGTAACAACAGTTCCAGTTTTAATCTTTGTTTTTAGGTTCCTAAAGATTCAGTAAATTCATTGTGCAGTAGTTCTTTTCATCAGATGAAAAGCCACAAATAAGTGTTGCAGTAAATCAGGGTTGTATCTTTCTAGATCAGTTCAGACAAAAGACAAAAGATAAAAAGGTTTCAGCTGCTACACCACCCTCTCTTAGCAGAAAACGAAATGCATCAGTGAAGCAAAACAAAGTGTGTGACCAAGGCTGCTGACTACAAGCTTTTTATTGCCAGGTCCACCAAAAAAGAAGAAAAAGCCTTTATTGTTCGCAAAAAACCATGCACACCAAGTCCATCATTTTCTTCTTTTGTTTCCCCAAGAAACAAAAGAAACAAAAAATCTAATATAAATATACATAAGATAAATAAATATAATTAATTGTGACTGGAACCAGACACTACTGACATGATGTCATTTCTTTGTGTCAGTGACAGGGGCTGCCTAACCCTGAGTGGGAGGAAGCTGCACAATTTCCTCTCTCTGCCTGTAGCATTTTAAACTATTAGTGCAGCTTAATGAACTCAAAGTCAGAAGTTGTGTCAACAGCCAAAACATTTGTGTTTGGGGTGAGGGTGGCAGGTTATTGTCCACTAAATAATGGACTATTATAACCTTAAATAAAAATATTATGATTTTATGTTATCACAGTATTATGATTAGAGCTCTAAGATGTGTTGTTTTGCATTTTCTTTTGCTTGTTTTGACGTAAATGTGTACAGGTTTGTAGGATGATCTTCACCCTTTCACATGATCTGTTCTAATAGAACAATTAGGGCAAACACGTGGATTTAACTGGAATTTCAAATTATTAAAATCAAATTAGCCTATTACTATAATCTCTATAGTCATTTTCAACCTTAAAGGTCTTTGGAAGCTGTTTATGTGATGCTGAAATTTAATTCCCATCTAGCCTGCATGCTCATACTTTCTATTTTTGACACATAACACAAATAAGCTATAGTGATAAAGTTTACATCTAATAGGATACCTGTGTTTCCACCGATATAATAGTTAAGACAAATGCGACAACAGGCGTCTTTTATGGACATAATGGGTCACACTGGAAGTTTTTATTGTGCTGTAGGTTCCGAGGTGATATTTAAATTAAAGAAGATTATATATATGTATATACATAAACCATATTCAAATAGAAATAACAGAAATTACAAGTATGAATGCATGCACAGGAAATGCGCTGCAGAGTTGCTTAGGTGTAGTTACTTGGACTAGGCTGCCTTGACGCAGTGGTTCTTAACACACCCCAACCTCTTTAAGGATAAGCCGGTTTAGACAATGGACGATTATAAATGTAATATTTACTCTCCTCAGGTGGAGGAGAGAAGTGGCCATACAAAGGCCGTTCTAAAGACAAGTCCTTCCTCTATGAGATTGTCGCCAATAAAAGGAATGGTTTTGATGTGGATAAATGGGACTATTAAGCAAGGGACGGCTATCATTTGGGCATCCAGAACAATTTTGACTATAAGCGCTTCCTAAAATTTGCAAGGGTTTGTGAAGTGGATGGAAAGAAGCACATCTGCACAAGAGACAAGGAGGTGGGCAATCTGTACGACATGTTCCACACTAGGAACTGTCTCCTCATAAGAGTCTACCAGCACAAAGTGGGGAACATCATCGAGACAATGATCACTGAAGCATTTTTAAAAGCAGATCCACACATTCACATTGAAGGCTCTCAGGGAAAAAAAAAATTACTCTGTCCAAGAACTGTCAGATTGTAAAAACTTAATTCTAATCCTTTCTAAGCATAAAAATTGTGTAGAATATTGGGTAAAGCTAAAAGAAAAGAAAAAAAAGTCTATCCATATTACATTATCAATGGGACATTTTGGCATTTTATTCTTCTTTGCTTCTTATTAGGGATTATAATATCCCTAATGAGAAACATTATATTAATGCTCATAAGCTAAAACATGAGAGGCAGAGGAAACTATCGCAAAGACAGGAAGGAAACATCATAACAGAGAAGATGATGAACTGAAATGATAGAGGAAGAAAGGGCTTATGACATTCAGTTACATCCAGAAAACACATCTTTGTTTCAGGGAGATCACTCTCTGGATTAGTAGAAGTGACAAATAGAGAAATGGGAAATTTCATTCCCAGCTGGTGCTATCTAGAAAATGAATTTTGTGAATACTCAGCTGTCTGGGTGTAGCCTTTATTCAGTCTTTTTATTGCTGGAATCCTTTTACATTTTCAAGCCATGGGCTTACACTCTCAGTACAGGAGGATTTCTTTTCTAAGAGTAAAAAGCCAGAGTACAGTAGGTAGATTAAACACAAGTCCTCTCAGTTGGAGTTATGGTAAAATATTTGCATGTTACAACACTCTTTCATCTCTGAGAGGTTTTGCTGTTTTTACATTCAGCGAAATATGGCATGTAGCTGAAACAGAGAATCTAATTTAAAATATTCTAATACATAATTTACTTAATTTATAAGAAAGTTGGGTAGAAATAAGAACATGCTTCACTACACAGGACCAAAATTCTCTTTGAAGGTTCCTTTTGCTCCAGACAGGTAACACCAATGAATAATAATTATAATGTGTGCCAAAGATTCCAAAACTTCATTACATCTGCACTTGCCTTCTGGGTAAAGGGACAAGACTCTTTGCAATTAGTCAGTGGATGATGATGATGACAACATGACAAACACTGTGATGTTCCTATTTAATAAATGACCAATTCATTGATCATTTATTAATGATGAGAACATTTTTTATTTTTCTCATCAAACACTGTCTGCAACTGAGAGCAAAAAGTTAAATCTATGTTTTACCAGTGTCTGAAATCCAAGTGATATGCATAATATGTCAAGGCTTTTTTGCCATATTATTAAAGAGAGGTTATACTCTTTAATAACTGATTAGGCACTATAATAGGACCACCTGTCTAATCATCTGCTGGCCGCCTTCCTGATCCTTTAAGGCATTTACTTCACCATATGCCAAAATTTATATCTGCTACCAAGAACTTAACAACAATTCATTTAATTAAGAGCTTTAATTTACAACGCAGGGCCTCCACTGGTTTAAATTCAATCCACCCAAGTTAAAATAAATATTTTCAACCTGAACATCAACTTTACCATTCAAAATATGCAGATTATGATTTCATTCACAAATTAGCTTATTTATTTTGTCATCGCCTGCCATTTGTAACCTTGTTTTCTCTTCTTTTGTAGGTGGTCACATAAATATGTTACGTTCATTGTTTTTGTCCTTGAACAGGAACATAAATTTGAAACCAGTGATACATTAACACTGTGTTTGACACTTTTGTAATTGTCACTTTTAACACACTATTGTGTATTAAACAAAAACCTATCTGACAAATGACAGGTGTTATGGGATTACAGCTATATTTACCAGTATGATTACTGCAGATTCTTGACTGCTATCTTCTGCCCATGAATAAAACCACAATCCAAAAAACTGAACCCCATATTGGTTCTTTATGTACAAGGGATTTTTTTTCCAAAAAACAACGAGTAGTTGACATGCGTCCTTCATTTGGAAGATATTTATTCAACACAGACATTAATTAAAAAGTTCCAGCACAATGTCAAAAAATGCTTCATCACACTCTTTAAATTTAGGTGTTATTTCTGAACGCTGTAAATCTAAAAATGATAAATTTTACTATTTTATTGTTTAAACGCAGTAGATCTGATATCACAACTCTAGATGGATGCTTGCAGAAGTCACAGTCCACATTTTACAACTCAATAAATGTATCTATTTTCACAGTAAGTTCAAGGTAACAAGCAGGGATAATCCATTTACACTTCAAAGGATCCTACAAGATAACTGGACTTGATAGGCAAAGAAAGGATCCTACAAGATAACTGGACTTGATAGGCAAAGAAAGCGCCAAAGGAAGTCCCGATGTGACTCAGCAAATATTGAGTCTGGCTAATCTGCACTGCGTCCCTTATGCTCCATTCACAGAAAGAGGTGCTCTGTTTTGTTTTACTTGAAATTGCCATCAAGTAATCGTAAATCTTTAAAGGGCATTTTTTATTGTTTGATGTATAACACAGACCTTCCTTCTGTTTCCATTAGAGTTTCTGGAATTGACATGACGAAGACCAAAGTATTGAATAATTTAATGTTTCTAACAAGTTGACTTGCTACACGTTGTCACAGCTTGGAAGGCACTCAGCTCTGTATAATCCTTTAATTTCACCCTTTAATTCTGTTTCTTGGAAATCACTGTGTTGCATCTGAAGATTAAGGCTCCTCTGTTAAATGTGATTATTTTTTAAGATAAAAAAAGCGTATACACCTGTAAATAAACAAGTTCCACCGACCTATTTTTGGCTTTCCTTGCCAAATAGAGGATGTCACGGATGTTTTACGTTTTTTTCACACAACCTAGATTAAAAATATCTTAGAGTGTGAATGAGAGTAATCCTGAAATGTCTGTAAAAACCATGTCCTGATACCTGTAACAATCAGATTAGATTGGTAACTTTTTCTCTACAATTTATAATCTGCCCTTACCTGAGAAGACCCTGGATTATCGTCCCTGCTGCCGGCCTCTGGTTGTATGGCCGCACTTTGCTTTTCTGTTGTGATAATAAAAAATTATTTTAAAGCAATAATGAGCACAAATTCTGCACAGAAATTGAAGACAACTGGGTTTAATCATAGCATTAAATATCCAACAAAAGATGTAACTTAGGCAGAGGAGGGTAGAGTAGTTAGATTGTATTTAAGAGTAACACTAATTAACTTATTGCTACTAAAAGAAAATGTAGCTTTCCAGGAAATTGAAAAAAGCTACTCAAGCAGAGTAACTTATTATAAAATCTGATTTAATATTTTTAAAATGTCATCAATCAAAAATACAGAGTTATGTTCAAATTCTGGCATTTCAAAGACTAAAATAGAATAAAATACAGCAAATAAATACAAAATAACACATTCAGGCGGAAGAATTATTTTTTTCAAATCCATTTCTTTCAACATTAAACAAAATTAATTCTTGCAGTAGTTAATGTTTATACATCGGAACAAAGTAATGTACTTTCAGTGATAATATGCAGTGTTTACTGTATCTTATTAGTCTCCAAATGGCACAACAGGTTCAGCAAAAAGAAAATCACTTTAGAAACAAGAGGTCTGTGTCTCAGACATTTTGGGATAAAATGTTTCTTCTTTCTTAATTGAAGTTACTTGTATTGGATAGCGAATCCAGAAATTGTACCCAAGAATAGCGCTAGTTTATAATATTACTCAAGTAACAAAACAAGATTCATAAAGTGAGGTAAAGATAATTTCTGTTCATCCAAGGACCAATGTTGCCAATCTACGCAGCTATTTGTTGTGAGTAAACACATACTGAAGAAATTTGTTAAGTGGTATTCATTTTTTAAACTCTGCAATCCTTTACTGAATGCTAAAGTTATGTTCGGAGAGGACACATAACCCCCCCCCCCCAAATATTTTCTTACCTGAGAGACTTTAACAGACAACATTGTGGTTGCCTTGATGGTCTGACTGTTAACTCTGCTGTGACATATTATCAACGGCAATTAGCTTTAAGCACTCGGTAGACTCTGGCTAACAGCTAGCATTTAAGATGCTAACGTTAGCATCTGCTTTGTAGCTTTCTATCAAAGCTAAAAAACTCCAGTTGTGTACTTCCCCTAACAAGATGCATATGCGCGATGGGTCGCCTTAGAGCCGATTCTTTGAAGTAAATGACAGGAGCCGGTGTTCTGACTCTCAGTGCATTACCACTAGGTAGGACGGATTTACGGGTAGCACAGAGAAAAGAACACCTGTTCCTCATTCTTCTTCTTCTTCTTCTTCTTCTTCTTCTTCTTCTTCTTCTTCTTCTTCTTCTTGTTCTTCTTCTTCTTCTTCTTCTTCTTCTTCTTCTTCTTCTTCTTCTTGTTCTTGTTCTTGTTCTTGTTCTTGTTCTTGTTCTTGTTCTTCTTCTTCTTCTTCTTCTTCTTCTCCTTCTTCTCCTTCTCCTTCTTCTTCTTCTTCTTCTTCTTCTTCTTCTTCTTCTTCTTCTTCTTCTTCTTCTTTTTTGCGTTTTATTGGCGGTTGGCAAAAAACATACCTGTTCCTCATTGAAAGCCGTTCTTCATTATAAGGGGCGGAGCTACATACACAACGCAATGAGCTGCACAGGAGAGGACAGAAAGAGAGAAAGAGAGCTGCTTAGCTCTCACTCTCAGTGAAAGCGCTCTGCTTTGCCTTGTGGCCAATCACATGTGGGAATATGGGATCATAGAATTATGTGAAAACAGAGAGGGGGACAGACAACAAACGGATGAGTCCATCCCTCTGTCGATAGGCAGTGGTGAGGAGGAAAAGTGTTTTTGCAAAACCACATAACGGACACCTGTAAGAGGAGCAGCACCTGAAGATTATATAATAATAAAATATTATTTTGGGTCTGTTTGGCAGATTTGCTTGCAGTGTGCTGTTTATTTGTTTTTGTTAAAAATTAAAATTTGGATTAAAATATTGTACAAAAGTAAGAATGTCTGCTTTCATAACAGAACAAATACTTGCAATTAATCAAATAAAAAGTGATAAATCAAATATAGAGAACATACGAAACGTTCCTATTTCCAGAATTTTGCTAAAATATGGGGCTGCAGATGATAATAAATTAAGAGCCATTTGGGAGCCAAACCAGCCGGCTCTTCCCATCACTGTGTGTCCCATTTGGATTTTGCTCAGGCTGGATGGCTGATTTTGCTCAGCCATCCAGCCTGAGCAATAGCCTGAACAATAGCTCACCAGTCGTGGCCTATTGCGCACAACTGGTTACTTCTTTGGGTTGAGTAAATACAACCTTTCCTACAAAACTATTTGTGCTCTCTAAGTAGGTCTGGGTCTAAAATAGGTATTAGAAAATTTGTTCATATGCTTAAAAATGTCTAAAACACATTTGAGCCCCATCTTTTAACCAGAGGGGTAGTTAATCAAATCTATACAAGCAATTAAGAGGCCATGTAACCCAAAGACATTTCCATCTGGGGCTCATTATTCCCCCCATTTTCCACCCACAGGGGCAGTATATGTAAATGTTAGCTGGATGAAAAACTAAAATGCTCAAACATGAACTGGATAGTTTTACACTCATAGATTCTTGAGTTGCCTTTTCCAGTTGAAATTATCTAATCTGACTGTTACTTGAGTTAGATAAGATGTGGTTGGCAAGTAAATCAAATAACTAGAATCCTTGAAGGAGCGAGGTGCCCTGGTCCAGTCTTCAAGATCAACTACCCAGCAAATTTTAGAGACCTGGCAATAAACCATTGATTTTATTCAGATGTATTGGAGAAGGGATGCATCTAAAAATCTAAAATCACCTAATAAGATTCGCAGATAGATCCTGCATTCTAATGTTTTTTTTTCTAATTTCTTGTTTTCAAAAGTGAAGAGTTTGTTGTGTTTATATTAGGTTTGATGGAACTTAAATACATAATCTATGTTGAAGCTTTATAGAGTCCTGTATAAGTCTAACCAGGTGGACCAAGCACAGTTGAGTCATTTTAAGATGCAAAGACATGACAGCATACAAACATACAATCACGTGGTAATTTTGGGAGACTGGAGAATCTCCTGGAATATTATCCAAAATGTATGTTTAAGATTTGACTGAAATTGTCCACAGCAGATGTGGCAGTTTCAAGTGGAGCATTTTGAGTGTCCGATTTTCTGTATGGAGGCTATTAGATGATCTGAAGTCATTACCATCATTGTCATTAATACTATTATTTATGAGTTGCCAGCTCCAGTGCCTAATAATTCACCGTATGCAGGATACATGATTGAAACTCTTGCTTGAGCTATATTCCCACCACAATAGAGCTTGATATCTTCTTTTAAATCTTGAGCCAAAATGAATCAGAGGAAGATAATAATTAGCAAGGCAAAGACTGATTACATTCCTGCCTTGCTATAACCCTGTATTAATAATAATAATTTCCCTCAACCTGACACCTCAAGTGAGGATACAGTGTTTGCTTTGATACCATCAGGCTGTCATCAAAATTATATTAACTTGACGGTGGCTTCCTGTTTGATAGCAGGACACAGACGGTTTGATTTGCATTGCCACCCTCAGAAAGGCTTCACAACCCACACTAAGGTTGTTTTTCTTCTTTATCGAGCTTAGCATGGCAAAAATATCTATGAACAGAGACATTTCTCAACAACAGAAATTATAAATCTAGCTATACAATTAGAGGCACGAGTACTCAAGTGCGTGCAATCAACAGTAAATGATTCATGTGTTAATTATGCTAATTAAAGGTCAGCAAGTGCAACTTGAAAAATATTTGCAGCAAAAAGCAGCAAGCATGTGTGGTCCACATTTAAGTAGCTGGAGCTACATACCCTTCTATAGCTTTGTCTCTATTAACCTCAAATGCCATCTTGTTGGTTTTATCTAACACATACACCCAGTTATGTTACCCTCCTCTGCCTTTAAAGGATCAGAGTTTTTTGTTGTTGTTGTTGCTGTAGGTGTCAGTGATGAGTCACACCAGCAAATTACTGCATTTCAAACAGCTTTCAGATTACTTCCCTTCCAGTCGGGTGGTGCGCTGATAACCGATAACAGTTTTCACTTCGACAAGGAGTTTTGGAGGACTCGTCTTTCCTTCTGTTTGTTTGCCTTAAGGTAAATCTCTAGTGGAGCCTTAACCAGCATTTGGCCTATACCACAGTAATCACACTCAAATCCAGAAGCAAAAGAACTGAAGAAAATAGCCATTGTTTCTACAAAAGAGTTAGAAATACATTAATTATGAGGTTTTTTTATTACACAATATTGTATTTACCTTGCAGCTGCTGGTGTAAAACCAATCCACTTACGTAGGAAAATGGTTAAGAAAAAGCCTATTAGGTTACTGTCGTAGAAAGGCGCCATTAAGCTGATTCTGAATGTTTATGTTTTTTGCCTTAAAGGTGCTGCTTAAGATGTGTTTGTGTCTTCCATTTATTGGATCTTCGTCAAACATTTGATTAAGAAAGCTTAAAATAACTGTAATCAAGCAGTCTGTTGTCATGATTGTGGACTGTGAGTGTGCTGGGTGTGTTTCTGTGACGTTTTCCAATGCTTGCATCAGTGGGCAGTCAGTATTCACACCTAACACCTCATCAGGTATCTGCTGAACGACCATTCATTATCTGATGATCAACCTATGCAGTACAATCAAGGCTCTTCCCATGATGAAAAATAACTTCCTTAGAGAAAATTCACCATGTATGTCCTCAATGCTTCCCAGGTCCTAACAACTAGGACTGGGATGAATTAGAGATGTACCTCCTGAGAGGCACCTCCTGAGATGCCACATTTCTTGAGTCACTTTTTCCTTTGTGAGATATTGCCTGGATACTCACCTGCCTCCATTATCTTCTGCTGCAAACCAGGTTTCCTCTTCCTGTCTGGTAAATGGCTTGTACTTGTATAGCTCTTTATCAAGACCAGAGGAACCCAAAGCGCTTCACACTACATTCAGTCATTCACCGATTCAGGTAGCATTCACGTGCTGAGCCTCTAGGCAAGCTACTAAACAGTAAAGGAAACATCCAGTGAGGAGTAGCTATATGGACAAATCTGACCGTCAGAAGCCAAGGAAGGATGGATTTGAGATGATTGAAAAGCAGCAGTCGCTAAAATAACCAGCTGTGTTGGATTTTATGAAACTCAGAATTTCAAAGTCAGAAATCCAAATTCAAGGGGTACTTAAGTTATTTTTTCAACTGTGCTTTACTTATTGCAATTCTTATATCTTAGGAAATGAATGTATTATTATTAAGGTTAGTATTTAGGTTGTAAAGTATACATACTGGTTTTCTAAGTTGCTCCATTTTATAGGAATTACCCCCAAAAGTCCAAGTATCACAGGTTTGTGAACCACTCTTCTCTTGCATGCTAAAGGGTTAAGAAAAGTTCAATCTACTTCAGTTAATTTTGTATTATTATTCTGGTTGCAAGCTTAGCTGATAAAACTATCTTCTTTGCTTGTACAAATTGAAATTACAGAAATAAAATTACTTAATGCTAAACCTACCAAAATTAGTAGGTTTACCATTTTTCCTGAAAAATTAAAGGTCGTTGGGCAAGGATGAAATAGTTTTCAGCAATATGAAAGTTTGTGTATTTTGTTAAGCTGCAAAGGAAACACTTTTCTTCTGTAAAATTGCCATCTACATTTTCTCGTTGCATATATACATAGCCTATTCCAAGTATAACTGTTTTTGTATAACTGAATAACTGAAGCTGTGCATATACATTCAACATATTAGAACTTGTAGGTGTTGATTTACTTCAGTTTCTTGCAGCAAAGGTGTACACAACTGTTGTTTTCCTGCCACAATAACTGTTTCCCATCTTTGCCCTCTGCTGTGAACCCAAACGATATGGATGCAAACTAGTGTCCTAATAAAGCCACTTGCTGCGTTCTACTGTATTACATGGCAGCATCTGGCTGGAGGACAAGTCTCTTTCCACAAGGCCTTGCACTACTCTGTTTGTGTGTGTGGGTGTGTGTGGGGTGTGTGTGTGTGTGTGTTCGCCTGGGTTGACTCATTTCACTTGCAGCAGTGTGTTTGCTGATGCATGTGCCAGGTGTCTACAGGGGACAGAGGAAGAGATTGATGGTGAGCACTGCTGTAGCACGCCCTGTTATGAGTCGCCTCATCAACCTCAAATTCATTGCCTGCTCCTGGCCTTCGACACCATTCATCACTGACACCACCACTTTCTCAAAGGTTGCAATGCACATTTTAATAGCTAATATTCAAAGGAGGTAAATAATTTCTGAGTAGCAGACAATGAGAGTGCGGGACAACAATCGCCAGGAATGTGCACACATTTTTTCAAGCAGGAGCCACTTTCGGAGGCACCACGGACTCCGGTCATAAGTCTTTTTATGGGTCTAAAAGCTGTTTGGCCATCACTGGGAGCTCTAAGCACCATTTATACTGGCTTATAGATCCAAATATTACTTTTAACACCATATTCATCATGAGGTTGATGTGCTAAGCTGCCACAGATAACTTACGAAGTGGTGATGTTCATTCAGAGGGTGGTGCAATGTGAGCAGCAGGGGATTATTCTTTGCTGTGCCTGTTAAAGATTTACGGAGCTGATGGGAATGGAAGGAGTATTTTTGCCACCTTCAAGCTCCTTCTTTCTTTCTTTTCAAAAATGTATTATTTTCTTATACAATAAATATGCAGAATCGTATTTTTTTCAAGTGAAAAGCTATATATCACTGTGTTTTATGCCAAGTGCTTACCCTTTTTATTTTATTTTTTTCTTTTGCTGTTTCATTTTAAAGTTGTATTTGAGTATTTCTGGTCATTCTACACACGTCCCCAGTTGTTCCAGATCTTTGACCAAGTCTAAGAATCAGATTTGGAGCTTCAAACGAAGTTTGAAAAGCCTTGCAACTTAAATTGTTGGCAGATGATCTCAATCTATGTTTTAGTTGTAATTCACCACAAAAACCAAAAGTTAGGCTTACAAAACCCAATCCTGCTCTTTGTTTAATTAACAAACACAAACAACAACTCCAAGAGTGACCAGAGCACCATGAGGTTGAAATGTTGTCTGGTGATGCCGTGCTGCCTCCTTTAACAGTTGACTCACATACTAATGTTAGAATGAAAGTGAATCAGATTCACAAAAATAGGCTAAAAACATTTATACATTCCTTCTCACAAAAAATGATTCTCATATAATTTTTGGTTAACATTGCTCTGCATGCAGCAATTTCAAACTTTTGAAAAAGCGTGTTGCTACCACGGAAAAAGAGAGAAAAAAAACTTGGCTGTACCGCTGTTGCAGATTATAGTGTGGGCGCCAGAGTCTCTCACATCATCAAGTCCCTGCTATGTATTGTGTTGTAGGAACCTTATGGTGCAATTACTTCCCTCCTCTGACAAAGTGGCGTGGGCGGAAATAGCTTCTGTTAATCATGAGCTCTATTTTATCACTTCCAGGTAGAAACAGTTCACAGGGCTGAGCGAGGAGCTGCATTAGAGCGCTTGCTCAGAGATCCCCCCGCTTGTATTACCGTAATTGTGGCCAGAATTGTGTCAGCAATCATTTTTCCCTATCTCCTGGTGATAAAGCATGTCGATTTTTCACCTTACCTCAAAACCCTGCTGCCTTGCTTAGTCCAATACCAGGATGGTGAAAGAAAACCTTAATTAAATTAAGCAAAAGACCATGTAGTCATTGTCTTATGTTTGCAGCTTGCACAGGGAACCATCGGTGACAGCTCCTCCTGTGGTTCATTTGTTTAAAATGTACATGACTGCATGAGAGGGAATGCATGTTTGAGCATGCTGTTTAAGAGATAGGAGAGCTCAACAACAAAGGGAGAGCTGGAACCATTGCTGTGAGGCATCTGTGTGTTCTCCAGTGCATGTACTCCATTAAATGCAGCCATGGTGCATCAGTGTTAAACTGTGTGAGTGGCCGAGCAGGCGGGGGAGCATGAGTCAGTGCGGGGGTGCGGACATGGAGTGAGGGTAAGGGGCCAACTAATGCTGAGTGGCAGTTGATAATACCAGACCGTTATATCAGCATCTGCCCTCCAGCTTCATACTTACCTCTGTGAGCCTGCTGCCACCATCAAGCATTTCAACTAAGATGAACATACACTCACACAAACATGTCTGCCATGCAAACACACTGAGTAACGCTACATTCTGCAGCAAACAATCACTTGTGCAGAATCTAATCAAACGGAGGTTATGCGCTGCCTCAAGGCATTATTACAAATTGCTTCTCCTTTTGATGTGTTTCTTTCATCCACGGACTCAGACCCCATATTGTAATGCAGAAAATAAGTGACACTCTTCTTCTGAGCCAAAATAAAACCCTGGTTTAGTCTTCAGGTAAAAAAAAAAAGGCCATTTCCTACCTAATTCTGCAAAGGGATTCTAACACTAGAATGTATAAGTGCACCACAAAGACCGGAGATGTTAATCCTGATTGATTTTTAACATTTAAATGGGTCTTCTCAGAACCTTTCTGTCACACATATGAAATATAAAACCACCTGACATGATATTTTAGTAACATTGATTCAGAAATTCCAAAATTACATTTTTAACTCTCCACAAATTCTTTAAGCAATCATTGAGATATCTAAAGAGGGGTTTGTCGGGGTCCTGACATTGGGTTGTGCTTGTGTGTGGGAGGTCATTCCTTAATGGAAGATCTTTTCTGGATGTTGTGGTCAACCTGCTGCAATCTCTACACCTGTCTGCAATTATCCCTTATTTTGCAGAGGCTTTTAAGAAGCTGTTGGATGGCACCTGAAGATCAGGCATGCTTGGTGTGTTACCTTTCTCACTAGTTACTTATTCCTTGTGTTCTTTGTTGGTTTACCTCCTGCTGTGGCTTCCACGCCATCCTGGATCCAATCTATTGCTTTATCTAGTTCTTCTCCAGGAATCCATTTACTCCTCAGCAGTCTTCATCAACAACAACAATCTATCCCAGATGACCTTCCACCATCTGGATCCTTCCTTCCTCTCAACATCTACCTTCCACAACTGGACCATAAGATGTCATTATTCTTCCTCACTTCAAATTTATTCAAAGCATATTATGCCTTTTCTAATCACATGACTCTTCCTCCAGACGTCACCAAGAACCACAAGCCTAAGTCTTTCATCATTAAGCGTTTTCACACGCTTACTATAAATAAACCAGATTCCTGGCGTTTGATTTTGTAGATGATAAGAATGACAGTGGCACAAACAGAATTTTTGCTGCACAAACCAGCACAAACATTTAATATCAATGTTGTTTAATTGGAAAAAGGTGGGGGTCCTGGTAGCTTCACTTAGGCCATTAATTTAGTGCACAGTTAAAAGTTCTTAATTGTTCACCATTATTAACCAGCCATGTGGTATCTTATGATGTGCTTCTTGTGATACACCACACAGTCCATTCAGTGACTTATCAGTGCACGGTTTTGGGAAGGAGGAAAAGAAAAATTGGTACCTATCTCTGTGAGCATTAGGCAAGAGGAGGGGCACACCCTGGACAGTCATCAAACCACTGCAGAGTGACACAGAAATACACAGAACAACCATGCATACAGGCACTCATAACTGAGGACAATTTACAGTAACCAGTTAATCTTTCAGCCATGTTTTTTGACTGTTGAAGCAAATCAAAGTACCTGGAGATACTTCATGGGGAGAGCATGCAAACTCCATGCAGAAAAATCCCTGGAGCTTCTTTCTGCAAGGCAACGGCGCTACCAACTGCACCACTGTGCAGCTTGTTGCATGAATTATCAGATGTCAAGTATTTTCTTTTTTTTGAAATGTATTAATTTGCATGAATGAGACGTTCATCAACTCTTTGCTTCAGGATGTTTTAAGCAATATAGGCAAAACATGCCTTTTCATGTCCCATAGTTTTGATATTAAGGTTGTGATTAGCGCTCTAAAGTATTTTATTTAAAATTCTTTTTAGTTTAATGAAGCCTAATTATACAAAAAGAGTTAGTATGCACTAAATAAATTTACATTTTGTTTTATAATCCCAAATGCTTCTACACTTCCTGATTGTCCCTTATTTCCCTAACAAGGTAAAACGTGTTAAGACTCTAATCGGTACACACAGCAGTTGCTTAAGAAACCAAGCCTCATATGATTGACATATTTGTCAAATATAAATTTAACCATGGAACACCAGTGATAACTCAGAATCCCTGTTTAAGATTACCGGAACACACAGCAGAATAAAAGCCCATCCATAAACGCGGAGGCTCTCAGCCAGAAGCAAAAAGCCCAGATGCAGTGAGAAATAAACTCTTTGAGGGCTGACAACTGAATCTCGTTGCACACAAGGCCGAAGCAGGGGTTTGACATTGACAAATGAAATGTATGGAAATGAGTTTGGCTTTAATGTTGTGACTAAGCTTGTTTCTACATTATGCACAAAGATGCCAGTAATGACAGCCCAGTGTCTTACTTTATCCGCGGGAAAGCCAAATGACAGAAATAAGTGTACTTTTTGTGGCCTTGAGCCATAATGCACAAAAATGTGCCATTATGGCAGACCTTGGGAACAACTAGCTGATGGGGGAAGTGGAATGCGCTTTTTATTTTGTGATAAATGGAGCAGAAACGGGGACTTAAAAACACAGGTAAAAACCATGTGTGGGTAATAAAAGTCTTCCTGTGTGACCAGTAATTGTTTACTCCAGGAAACCTTCTGATTCTTGCTTTGATGTTTCAGGCAGAATGTGAGAGATTTAAACCCTTTCAGTGTTCTTATGCCAGCTGTGAACTGCTTCTCCACAGCAAATGCTGCAGGTTTTTTTTTTCAATGCCTTGGTACTGATAATGATCGAGTTACAGCCAAAGTGCACAAAACTACACTTTTAGAGAAGCTTTTAGCTAACGGCATAGTGTAGAAGTCCAAAATGTCACACTTAGAAGATGCATAAATCACAATGACATTTTAAGTCATAAATGAATGTAGGATGTATTATGAATTAAGTCCCTGTAAAATATCCTTGACCTTTCTTCTGTGTTCCTTTGTCTTTGTGATGCTGTTTCACAAGTATTCTTTAACAAACCTGTGAAGTCTTCACAGAACAGTTGGATTACTGAGAAAAACTTTCACTCAGGTGGATTTGATTAAGTAGATGAAGTCAGTTGATTAGAGTGGATTTTACTTTGGAGTGTCAGAGTAAAATATACTGAATACAAATGCATTACTTTTCACATTTTCATCAGTAAGAAAACATAAATCATGTATGTATTTCAGTTCTTCAAAGCGTACACTTCCCTCCCAAAGTGAATGTTTGGTTAATTAAGTAAAGGAAAACAAGATAATGCTAACGTTTAACAACTAGATCCAGTACAACTTTAGTTAAGTAGCACATTTCTTTTTATTAGTAATAAATAAATTAATTACTGCAAGCTTTTTGGGTGTTGGAATCCTTTTCAATTAAATTTGTGGCTCTCGTTGTCTCTAGTCATTAACGATGGCAAATCTGGATAACCTGAAGTCCAATTGTCCCTTCTGGACAGACAGATTAATCTCAAACAGCACTGCACATTATGTAACACATTTTTTAAACTTTCCTTTTGTTCAAAAGAAAGTTGGATGCAACTTACCAGTCAGTTTTTAAAATCTTTGGGTATCTGCTAGAAAGTTGAAAATAAAAGCAGATTTAATTTTTCACCATCACACTGACTCATATCACACACTAAATCAATCCTATTAGAATAATAGAACCATTCTGGATGTTCCTGGTACAAAACCAAATAAAACTTACATAGCAAGGATTATAATGAGTAATTGGTAATGAGGTTAAATTAGCTTTAAAACTAACAAAGATCAATATTTGGTATGTGTTTAAACAGCCAGTTCAAAATGCAAAACAAAAGGAAAAATAGAACAAAAATTTAATAAAATAATGTTTCAATAATAATTTTCTAAATTAGAAATCAGTAACAGTATGTACAGCTGATTCTTACCAACTACAACAATGTTGTAGTTGGTAGAACAGGCATTTGTCTAAAATTATGTCCTGAGTCCAAGTGGATAATGTCAGTTTTTATTCTCATTCCAGTGCGAAATTGGATGTCAATAATTATTCACAAGTTTCTCAATAACTTGTGAATAATTATTGACAAAGGAAAGACCTTTAGTGGCCACAGTTGACAGGCTATTTGCATTTTTAATCTTTTTGGGATCTGCTCTGCTTATATGTCAAAATAAAAACTTAAATTCTAAACCTCAACTTATAAATATACCAGGATTATGCATGATTTTAAGCTTAACTGCAATAATGGAATTTTTTTTATACCCATGTCCTGACTGATACATTTGTACAGAGAGGTACCTCTCTGAAAATTATGATTGCAGCTAAATAAAACGCAAATGAGCAACAGCACCTACAGAACTAACCTTGCCTGCCAAGTGGAGGAACTAATACTATTCTGAATATCACATATTCTAACATAATCCTCATATAAACTTAAAAAATTAAGTGCTTACACAGTCAGGGCGGTGATGCAGCCAGAGACGGCCACCACAGACTAACAACCAGGCTGCAAGAGAAATGAGTCCGCACCACTTTAGGGTCGGAAGCTTCAGATTGCAAGTTGTTGGCGAATCTCGCCACCAAATGACCCTAAATTATAAAAAACACACAGGTTGCGCCAGTGTGTTTTTATCTTTCCCCGTCTCCTGGAACTTAATCAAGCCGGGGCAAAGGAAGGAGGACGCAGCCCGCTAATCTCCAAGCGTGCGAGGAGGAAAAACAGCCCCGCAGCAGCTTCATCACTACAATTTCTCCTTTTCATTCAGGAAAGTACTATTTCATTCATGCTATTTCCGTTCATTCATCAGCTCGGGCCAGCCTAGACTCACACTGCTATCTCCCCACCAACATTCTTATCAATGGGAGTGACGTCAGCAGCGCCTGCAGCTGGGGGTGGGGGTTATTGAGGGGGGACGCGGGGGGGAGCGTCACGTGGTCCAACGAGGGGTATATACGATAAAGTTGCGCTGACCGTGGTGCTGAAAACATTCATCCAATTGTACACCAGCGCCAGTACCGCTGCGATATAAACACACCTTCAAAGCTAAACAAAGAATCCTTGACTGAGATTTTTTTCTTCTTCTTGATGTTGGTCACAGGCTGAATAGAGAAGGAGGGAAAAGTGAGATTCTCTCAGGTGATCCACTATTTATGATAATAATCTTGGCTTTTCCAGTGCTTTGTGAGTTTCACCGCTTCCCCACCCCCCAGTGGGACTCCAGGTAAGTGAAGCGAAGTGTCATCCTTTATCTAAGGCAAGGCAATCTGACCGAAAAGATCAGAACTGGGTCTTTTCTTCTTTTCTCAAAAGTAAAAAAAAAAGAAAGAAAAAAGTTTTAAAATTATATGTATAGATTTGTAAAATGAGAAACGAGGTACATTTCGTGCATGTGAAATCGTTCAAAATTTTACACAAATTTGGTAGAATTCTTTTTTTTTTTTTGCTGCAACATTTAATTTTTTGCTGAAAATTGCCATTGTCTTAGTGGAATCTTAATCTTGAACTATGTTAAAGTTATTTTAATTATATAAATTAACTTTATTATTATTATTATTATTTTTTTTTAAAAAAAAGGCAGCTTTAAAATTTTGAAAAAATAGTACGCTTTTTAGGAAAGCGACTTTATCTATTTTAATAATTTTGGGTTCTAAAACTAATAATTGTTTCCACAATGGAAACAAGATAGAAAAAAAATATATGTATATTTTTGTTTCGAGGAGACAATTAAGGATTTAACCCTCCATTGTGGGAGTGTAATTGTTTTCGGTAAATATTTCTCTGCAGCAGCTCTTTGGACCTTTTTTGCGTTGAAATTTCGCGAATATTACACGTTAACTAAATAACAATGTTTGCATTTTCATTATAAATAGGCATTTAATAATCAAACTTTAAAGAGTTCTTAATTTACAAATTAATCAATTTTAACCAAATATGTAAGAGCAGTTGCTTTATTCAACTTTGATTGTTTCGTTTCATCTCTTTTCGTTGAATAAAAACGGAAAGAAATTTAAATGCGGGCAATGTTGCCCCCAAATGTTTGCGCTGGTCTGCATTCCGCCGCCGCGGCTGCCGCCACTGGGGGAAGATACTCGCATCATACAAAGGACAAAAGCCACGTATCCTCCCTGGCCGCTCCTTTTTTCATCGCTCGCGGGAAAACGGAATCTTAATTTTTTTATTTTTTACATCCCGCTTGTTTACAAATTGTGCCGACCACTCAGAGACCGCAGGATTAAACACCGTCAAGCGTTGCTCCAAGCTTTTACGCATGACTTGCCAGTGCTTGCCATCTTTAAAGCCAGTGTCGCGCCAAATCGCCTTGACGCACGGAAATTAACCGAAGTCACGACTGAAACAGAGTTTTGTTTTTGCTCTTTAATTTAAAAGAAAGGGATGCTTAGGATGGGAGGTGTCCGAATCTGGGTTGAGCTAGTTTGGAGAAAAAGGTGAGGCATTTAAAAAATGTTTTTGGTTATATTAAAAACAAGTAGTCTCGTTTATTTACGTGCAAGTAATTACCAGTATGAGATAAATCTCGTCCTGCATTATGCGATTGAGCAAGAGTTATTCCAAGTCTCTTAATCTGCACCGTGTGAAAATAATAATCTGGTTCAGGCGGCGATCTGGCAAGCGCAAAAAAAGAAAGAAAAAAGGCCAAGCTCCTCATGTGAATGATTTCTTTCCGTATAAATTACGAGGTCAATCGAACAAATAAAAGGCCGATGAAGCTTCATCTTCATGTTTTCCATCGAGTCTCCTTTATGCATGCTGGAAAACGCAGCTACATTTTTTAGAAGCTATAGTTTATCCGTGTAAAATGCACGGGTTCTATGGACGATTAAACCGCTTTTCTCCTTGAAATGTCTTTATAATAATAATAAAAAGCAGATTTAAAAATATCTTTTGCATGATATAAACATAAAATATTTGGTAGCAAAGTCTCCAAAGACATTAAATGGTACTTAACACATTATAATTGAAAATATTAAAGTGATTCCTATTGATCAGATGTCCTTTCTATCCACTGAAATCCCTGCATCAAACAGAGACCTACTCATGTTTTTTCTCTCCTTCTTTCTCTGCCTCATCTTCCCTCTTCTTCAGGTGCTTCACCTCCCTCCTGCCAGTCCTGCATGGTCATGACCTGTCATAACGCCCCTTCCACAGCTCGTCTCATCCTACTGGTCCTGCTCATTGTCACTCCACAGCTAGCCAGCTCCGCCCCGGCATGGGGCGAGCAAGGGGAGGGAGGGGTGCAGGGACGCACACGGACAGACCACAAAGAGGACACTTTGGGCCCCCTCCTCTCGCGGCCCCAGCCCCAGATTTTCCCTGGCACAGATGACGCATTGCCAGACCGGGTTCATGGTCCTGGTCAAGATAGCCAATTAGATAAAGTGAGTGACCCTGAGCAGGTGCTTGCTGTTCTTTTGGAGTCCCTGGACCACCCAGGGGATGGCGAAATCCTCGCCAGCAGAAACAGAGACTGGGAAGAGGAGGATCAGAGTCAAAAGCTGCCCTCCGCTGAAGACGTGCAGGGTGGTGAGATAAGAGGAGCAGAGCAGACAGAGGGGGAGAGGGGGAAGGAAGAGGACAATGAGAAGCAAGAGGCTGATAAGGCAATTGAAAAGGTAATTTTAGGCCATTTGGTAGCTGTTCAGGGGGATGAAATCCAGGAAAATGAGGAAGAGGAAGAGGAGGCTAAAACTACAAGATCAGCGGAGGATCAAAATGCAACTGAGGAAGAAAGGAACGACAAAGAAGAGGAGCAAGTGGAGGGAAATAATTTAGAACAACTCATAGAAAAAGTCAAATCTGCATCCACATCAGAGGCAGAAGATCCCTCGTTGGAGCGCAAAATCCGAGGCTACTTCCAGAACATCGACTTGGGTCTGCAAGACAATGAGATCCTGCCTCCTCTGAAGGGCTACAAGGCGTACAATACTCAGCTCGCACGAGCCGGGAAGAAGCAGCACTGGCAGGACAACATGTCGCGCAACAGACCTGTCAAGGGGGGGAACTTCATGGACGACTTCGATGACGGCGGCGAGGAGCTGGAGGAGGAGGTCGAGGAGGAGGAGGAGAGCCTCTCCCACATGCAAGAGGAGGCGAGGGCACGCGCAGAGAAGCAGGAGGTTCTTCGGCAGCAGGAGGAGGCGGAGAGAGCCAGGGAGGAAGAGCAGAGGCTGGCGGACATCGCCTCCGACATGCTGCTGCAGTACATGGGCAGGAAGCAGCAATCCTTCATGAAGCCGCGACAGAAGAGCAGCAACACTGCGGAGGACAAGAGGTCAGAGGAGGTCCTCCCAGACGAGGACGACCTGGACCAGCAGATGATCGATAGGCTGATTGAGATCAGCAGCAAGCTCCACCTGCCTGCCGACGATGTAATCGAGATCATAAGTGATGTGGAGGAGAAAAAGAAGAAAAGAAAAGAATTGCAGCAGCAGCCGATCAACAGCAATCCAATCATTCCTCGCTTCAGGCCTCTGGTGCCTCCTCCTCTTGCCACTCCACCCATTTACCACTACACAGCCTCAAAAAATCCCAAGAAAGCTCCTTACAAGCACAATAAATCCAACAAGAAATGGCACAAGGACAAAGTCAAGTCACACAAGCAGGACTATTGGTATAAGCCTCAGAAGCAGCTTGACTACTGGTATAAACCCCAGAAACAGTTTTTAGCCTTCCCCTCCTATCCCTACTACCAAAAGCCATATCGAGCCTACTACCCAGTTTACTTCCCATATCCTAAAGCACAGTACTATGGCAAGCCCTCCCCCTCCCGAGATCAGCCCTTCGGCCCCCAGGAACTTGATCTCCAGCCCCCGAGGCGCAGGCACAGGGGTGGGGGTAAGAACCGGGCCGGACAGGGCTGGAGGCAGCAGCCGCCCCCACGTCTGCCTCTCACACCTTATATCTCTAATTATATCCTTCCTCACCCACGGACCTACCAGTCTCTGCCCCCTCCTAAACCGGTGATCGCGCCTAGGAGGGGCAGACGACCACAGTACTACTACCCACAGGTCACTCCTGGAGATGATTATGAGGAAGACGGGCTTGTGCCTCAGCTGGACAGTGAGGAGGAGCTGGAGAACTTTATTGAGAGGATCTACATGAAGCGCAGAATGTATTGAGGGACTCTTTTGGACACTGTCAGATCAGAGGGACTAAAGGAGGGCTAGAGCTGAAGAAAATTAGCTGAGAGAAAAGTTATAACTGAGGTGAAATGAAAGGACTCAGAGGAGATACGTTTTGAGCCTGTGGTCATTTTAAAAAGTTGGGAAATTAATAAAAGTTAGATTTCTTTTGTTCTTCACTGTAATTTTATTATGTTTTCAGTCAGGGAGAGAATGAAGAAGTTCCTCTTTGAACTCCCTGTAACCATGTTCAGCCTCTTGATGGGTTTACATTTTAAACCAGAACATACCGCAGTGTATGTCTGCTTCCATTCAGGTCAATCTCTGATGCTCTCTTGTATATTTCAGAGAATTATAAAGCAAACACACACACGCACACACACGTGCAAGCACACAGAGGCATGCATACATATGCACCTATGACACATTGACATGCACACCTTAAAAAAATATGTTTACAACCTCACTTTGTATCTTTTGTTGTATATTTATGTCACATTAAAAAGGAAAAGCAGCTCTACGACTTCTTGGCGATACAAAAAATGAAACTGAAACTTATTTTTTGTTGTTGTATTTGATGTGTTTAGATTTCTTTCTTATGCCAGATTGGATTAACTTTAATCAGCTTTAAACACTTTTCAGTTCAAATTTGATATTCAGATTATTTGCCTTACCAGTGCCGTGGTTCTATAAGGGAAATATCACATTGCATATGACTTTTATCACAAGTGATCCTGACGTAGAAACCCTGTGGACTCCTAAAGCACAAACTTAAACAGTAAACACTTCCAACGTGGTGGACCTGGGGTTTTTAACTATTTTGGGATCCAGTTTTATTTGGGTCAGCACACATCTGATATTTATCTATGCCTTAAATTTTTGTTATCATCTGAAGCCCTTTTACTTCTTGTGTACATTTTTGTTCCTTCACCATCTCTGGATTTCCTTATTTTTTGGAAAAAAAAAGAAAAGAGATACTTGAAATCACACTATGTGTTTAACAGCCTTTTATTACAGATGTTTCCACCAAGAGGCTACAAGCATTTTGTTGATTTTTCAGGAGATATTCATTGAAAAGCTTCAGTCCAGGGAGTCAGGGATTGTGCGTAAGCTGTTAAATGCACGTCTTTCTACTTGCATCTTAAAAAATGAACAAAAAAAAAGAACAAAAAAAAGAGGAAAAAAATAAAACAGTATGGAGAATACAAAAATGATTGTTTTCTCTGAGTAAACTGTGAACCTAAAAAAACAACAAAAAAAAAACAAAAATCAAAGGAAAGAGGGCCACTGTATCTGCACAGTGAAGCCATCTGTCTTGTAAAAGGAGAGTGTTGTTGTTGATGTCACCTTTAGCATTGTAAGATGTACAGTGTGAAATAAATATGCCCGTGCAATGTGTAAATAACAGCATGATGATTACTAGTTTTGCTATATGATAAAAAATAAAAGCAATTATTTTATTAAAGTTCAGTTTTTTAATGGCTTTTTGGAGAGTGCTGTATTGTATACATTCAGCAGCAAAAACAAAAACAAAACCCAAGCGGGACAAAAAAGGACGATGACAGTCAGCCACAGCTTAGTGACAGCACAACTCATATATGTCACAACTGTATCAGGATGGAGACAAAGCAGAATCCTTTAGAGGGGTTTTGTTATATTCGCAAATAATCAGACCAAGAAAGCAGAATGAATGGGAATGAAAAGAGGAGAAAAAAAAAATAACGTATGGAAAAATTCAGAAGGAGGTGGGGTGGGCGAAGGAGGAAATGGCAACTGCAGTGATTGATGAGTCACATGATTGGTGGATGAGTCATCCATCTGTACACTTTACTGCGCAGGACCACACACACACACACACACACACACACCGATGCACTAACATACACATGTGTGGACTAATGCACACACACACACACACACATTCTCTTTGAGCTGTATAGTAATTTAGCTGCTGGCATTCAAGATAAAGATTGAGTCATGTTCGCCTCAGCTTAAAGCCTGCCAGTCGGCCGGTGGAAAAAGGTGTTTGGCAGATGCGTTTTGCCATATCTTGTTTCCACACCTCCCCCTCGCTCACATCACACACACAATATGCCCTCCCGGTGTAATTTCCTTGAAGTGCTCTTGGTTTGCTGCTTGTTTGGCATCAAAACAAACTTTATGGATGCTGTCAGTGGAACAAACACTAACTGTGATTAGCAGCCTGTCAATATGGTGCACATCAGATGTTAGCCCTCCGGCTCACTCCGCATTTGGTTCGAAAATCGCCTCTCCCTAAATTCATCTTGGGTTGGTCGAACTATTCCAGAGTGACCTCAGACTTGCAGCTTTGGTAAATAGATTATATTTCATGCCAGTGACTAACTTTAACTCTGTGTTTTATATGTTTACGCATACAGTTAGTACAAAGATGAATGGGGTTGTTAGTAGAATTTGATTTGGGTCCCTTCTTCTTGTTAGAAACATCAACGCCACTAACATCGTTTCAGTGGAGGCTATTTGTGAACAAACCAAGCTCAAACACACAAAAAATATTGGGGGGCATTTGCTTTAAGAATAAACACAAACAACTTATCTCCAATATGTAAGTTTATAAACAAAAACTAATTCAACCTTATAAATATTTCACTAAGCTAGTGAAATAGCTTAGTGAAATTTCACTAGCTATTCTTTTATTGTTTTTTTTCTTTTTTATGTAATGTGAACTTTGAGTCTGTAATAAAATCTATCTATCTATCTATCTATGAACTGAACATGATTACCTGAGGGCCCTCCGGCCTCTTGAGGGCGCCACTAACCTTTAGGTCTATAGTTGTAGTCATGACTCCATCAAACTGTGCACAGAACTGCACTTTGACTAAATCACTGTCGCACTGCGAAAACACAAACAAGATGGAGTGTTGAGTAGCAATCTATTTCCTTCTGCTCTCAGCAAGAAAACATCTGCTTGTTGATACATAGCCGACATCTGTCTGCAGCAGGGGTGAGACAGCTATTCTTAATATGCATCCTTTTGATTTAATACTCTGATATCATTTAGTAGCTTTAAATATTTACACCAGCTGTTCTGGATATGCAAACATGTTACAAGTTCCACTAGATATGAATTGTAAGAATTTTTTAAATTTTTTTTAAAAACATCATTTTATTTTTAGGTTCCAAAATAAAGAAAAAACATAATTATTTTGCAAAAAGGGGGTGGATATATCGTCTTCTATGCCATAGAATCTATGATATATTGATATCTGTGGAGAATGATGTAAAAAAAAAAAAAAGGTTTCCAACCTAATGACGAAAAAAGCAGACCTATGATTGTTGAGACCTTAAAATTAGAACTGTCCTACAAATAGCAAAACCTATCAAGGAGAAAAACACCAGCCCAGATTCACACAACTGTTAGCTTTGAGCGGCTTAAGAAACTCAGTTTTTATAATCGCCGTCTCAGCAGAAGAGAAGTCTTGCAAATGTGTTATCTTTTTCCCATTGGATTGACACTAATTTCCCTTCCCTTTTGCAAAACAGTTGACAAGTGTCATTCAAGTAATCCAAACTTCAGTGTTTTAGATGTGGTAGCCAAGCAGAAATCACCAAATTACAAACTAAAAGATGTGCCTGTTTGACACTTGTTCACACAAATCAAGTCATAACTATTATTGGATCTTTTTAATATATTTTTCCACGTAGTTACATTAATGCAGAATCTTTAATATCACAAAGTAATATGATTACCTATTTTATAATTTTTAAAAAGAAAAGCTTAAGTTATTTTTTCTGGCCTCTTTATGGTGCCCCAAGGACTCCGGCGCCCTGAGCATTCATCTATACAGCCTGTACAACGGGTTGGCCAGGACTGACACTGATAAGCTGATAAGGTTGAGAGTCGGTGCAACCAGTCTCAAAGACGAGCAGGAGCAAAACTTCCACTTTTGCACTAACAGGTGTAGAGAACCAAGATGTAGGCCACGGCCCCAACAAGTTCATCAAACTCTTAAGCATCTTTTCGGATTGCGGGAAATGAAGGAATTATTATAGAACTAAGCAATCGGTAAGCTTGACTATGACAGACAATGTGTGAGGAGTCCTGAGCATGTGGGAGCCTTTACACAGCTAACACAATTATCACAAGGCAAAGTCACCCTGTGCTAAATTAGCTCAATGTCCCACAGGCTGGATTTATGTAAAGAAACAAGAAGGAATTTTGTAAACAACCACAAAGGGTGAAATGGACACTTTAAAAAGCTGATATTTTTAATTAGCTATTACAATATTCATAGAAAAATGTATCTATTCAAAGAAAATTCTGGTCAAAAGAATATTATATATCACCTATACTTGGAAACCAACACTGTCACTGAGTAGTAACACAGAGAAAGGGAATCCATAAAACCCCCCCATAAAACTACACCATTTGCTGAGCAAAAATGAGACAAACAGGATGCTGTTAGTTGCCATGCAACCTAATAGGATCCATTTTTATAGCAATAATTTGGTCCTTTTAATGCTGTGGTATAGTAATGGCATTCACTGTTTAAACATCTGCACTGTTACTAAAATCTGATCTGGGCTTTACACCTTAAATTTACAAATAAAAAGACATGTTTTGACACGATGTTAAAATAAAAGGTTAATACAAAATCGTACGCATTGAAAAATCAATTATCATAATTTGATGTTGATTTGAAGGGTATTCAATATTCATGTAGCTAATGGCCGACATTTTCCCTCTCATTTCTCTTTCTGTAAACGCATCAGCTTCTTGGGGCCATTACTGATAAATTGTTGTGCTGTCAGGCTCATCTGAGCCAGGAGCTGAATGTATACCAGGTTTTGTTGGAGTCTGTTGAAATATTCAAATGGCATTTTAAATATAACACGCCCACAAGGAGAACCGTGAAGGATTAGTATCAGGTTGTAACATAACCTTACACACGACAGAGATTAACTGGATAAAAATATTAATTTTAATTGTGTATTATTTAGTAACATAATTGTGGCATATAGGACATTATGATATACAGAATAGGACTTTCAGCATAAACTCGAAGTTTTAAAAGGACTCCTTAGCCGAACCATCATGCATCCATTGGCAAAAATAAATCCAAACTATTGAGAAAAACATGGAGGATGTAACTGGCAAACAAATTAATGTTATAAAAATTTTTGTTGAAGCCAAATGGCCTCCAGCCTCTATAGTTCTTCTTGAGAGCTTTTATGCAGCTCTCAACTCAAAACAGTTAACACAAAGGTCTAAACAGTGGCACAGAAACCTGGACAAAGTGACACATTTTGTTTGCAAAAGTCTCTAACTATGTCAAAGCATGGAAAATATGAAACAAAAAGCTACTATTGTCTTCAAACAACACAACTTGCAACCAAGTGTATGACTGTGGCAGTGGAGCATCTTCAGATCCAACACATAAAAATCCCTGCTTTAAATTATTGTGGCCGTAATTTCTTCTTTTTATTTTGCTTGGCCCAGACTTTGTCTCCTTACTCACCATAGGTACTAAAATCCATCAATTTTATCTGTGCCATAGGTTTGGTGAAGTTGGCTACCTGTGAATGAAAACAGAAGTACTATGAATATCACAGAAAATACTGTAAATGCAAACCAAAATAAAATCAAAGAATAAAAATTTTTGAGAAAAAAAAAAAAAGAAGAAGAATTTCCCGCGATAGATACTCTGTCTCATCTTCCTTGGATCCATACTGGAAAAGAACAACACACACATGGCACATTTTAAGGCGAATGAAGGAGAGTCAAACAGGTGTACTGTAACTCTTTAAAGTCGTGTTTTTCAGCTTCTTATGTGAATAACATTTGTATTTCTTGATCAATTTCTAATCCTGAGTGTGATTCAACTGCCTTTTGAGATGTGGAATTTAAAGCAAACAGTATCTAGTGACGCATCGTCACCACTTGCTGTTGAAAGACTAACAATTCAGGCCATTTCAACTCTTAGAGAAACATCTTTCAGGCAGAAGTGCCACCACTGATGATGCATAGTTGTTTTGACAACTTTTTTGCTAGACAATTGTGACTGTTTTCTCATTCCAGCACACTTCTTCTGCCTTCAGGCTCTGGGAGTAAAAGGTGTCTCTCCAAATGTGTTTTAAAATAATTTTTGCCTTGTAGAAAAAGTCTCTCATCCCTTTTTCTATCATTTTTAGTGGTGTAGACAAATGTTTATGTTAGTTTTCTGGTTTGACAGTGAATCCACGGCAAACTGCCTAGATCAATAATTATCATAGAAAAACATCTATGCATCTTTATTACTGCTAAAAATACTCCAGCTCATTTATTTTTAATTTGTTTTATAGCAGATCAACAGTGTTGGGTTACCTCAGCAAGGAAACTTCAGCAGCAGTATTGAGTTGCTATGTAATGTAATAGTGAGGTGTTAAATAATAGCGTAAGGTAGTTATAGATATCAAACATGAATAAACAGGCAAGAAAAAGAAAATGATATTAAATGTAGAGCATTTTCAGTCAAACATTAATTTAACAGTTCCCACCTAAATTCTGAAGTCCTGTTTAATGACGTTTTTTGATTCAGCTTCAAAATAGACTCCTTTATTTTTGTGTTAAATAAATGAGGCATTGAGATTGTAATACTACACGCAGCCTCATACAAAAAGGAAAAGTGACAGATAGGAACTGTTGAATTACATTTTGTAAGTGCTGTATTGAAAAATAAAATGCCTTACAAAAATCCATAATTTGTTTTTCACATTTTGTCACATTGCAACCAGAAACCTCAGTGTATTTTATTGCATTGTTTTATAATAGACTAGCATCAGAAAAAAAATGTAAAATGATATCGTTTGTTCACTATTGTGAAGCAAACATTTGAAATTCTGACATTTTTACTGAGATTAAACACAGGCGGAGTACTAATTAGGCGACAATTAAATGTATTAATTTGATTTTTTGCTTATGGGTACCTGATTGAAGGTGATTGAATTGATATGCTTTCAACAATTTTTAGACAAATTGTTTGTTAAAAAAAACAACTTTGAAAACAATGTGTCATTTTCCTTTAAATTATGTTTAAAGATGTGATGGAGCAACTTCCTGTTCTCCATCACATGAAATCCCAGTAAATATGTTTGAAGTTAACTTAATAAGATGTAGAAAGGTCAGGTAGTGTATTTGGATCCACTGTGCTTTTTGTCAGGCTGATGTAAAGATGACTACTGAAAACTGTTCATCTTGCGTAGAATATGTTAACTTGTCATTTATTAAGCATGAATATCACCTCATTGCTGTCCATGTTTCCTTTTTTAATGCCAACTTTATTGAACATGACACACTCCATCAAACATGCTTCCAGCAGCCATTAGGACACTGGTGGCAGAACTGTCAGGATCTCGATTCTCTCCCACTGCAACACTCTCCTTGTTTATGATCTACACCTCCCCGCAACTCCTCCCTAAACACCGTCACCACCACTATGGAGAACCATTTCAGCCAAAATTAAATAAATAAATAGATAGGGAAAATAAATAAATAAATGAGTAAATAAATAAATAAATGGGTAAAATAAATAAATAAATGAGTAATTGGCATCTTTATTCCCATATATATTTATTCATTTATTTACTCCCAGATTTATTTCTGCCTGGGTTTTTTTCATTTCCCTATTTTCCATTTTCATTTATCCTTTTCCAATTTTTTTCATTTATCCTTTTTAAATTTTCCATTTTCATTAATTCTTTTTCATTTATTCTTTTTCAATTTTCCTTTTTTCATTTATCTGCTTTTCCCCAAAACTGGAAAAAAAGGCAAATAATTAAATGCTAATGAGGAGGGGCAGCGTCATCAGGCTACAACTTCTCCAATTGGTTGCTTAGCATCACACTGTACTTTAGTTCGAGAAAAATGGTGAGTTACTACTGGCTTATCAGTGAGCTGAAGCTCAGTAACTTTTTTTTAGAAAATAGTCTTATAACTCATGACTTTATTGTTTTTCGTGGGGACGCTCAGATAGAACGTGTTTCTGTCAGGAATGGCGGTGTGGTGGAGGTGAGGCAAAACGCTGGAGACCCAGGTAGCAGTAAAGTGTGGATTTAATGG
>CAEFZY010002245.1:0-17759 GCA_903066815.1 Brachyrhaphis roseni
ACTAAACCATCATCCAACCATCATCCAACCAACCACTAAACCATCATCCAACCAACCACTAAACCATCATCCAACCAACCACTAAACCATCATCCAACCATCATCCAACCAACCACTAAACCATCATCCAACCAACCACTAAACCATCATCCAACCATTATCCAACCATTATCCAACCAATCACTAAACCATCATCCAACCATTATCCAACCATTATCCAACCAACCACTAAACCATCATCCAACCAACCACTAAACCATCATCCAACCTTTATCCAACCAACCACTAAACCATCATCCAACCATTATCCAACCATTATCCAGCCATCATCCCACCATCCAACCATCATCCCACCATTATCCAACCAACCACTAAACCATCATCCAACCAACCACTAAACCATTATCCAACCAATCACTAAACCATCATCCAACAATTATCCAACCATTATCCAACCATTATCCAACCAATCACTAAACCATCATCCAACCATTATCCAACCATCATCCCACCATCCAACCATCATCCAACCATCATCCCACCATCCAACCATCATCCAACCATCATCCCACCATCATCCAACCATCATCCAACCAGCCATTAAACCATCATCCAACCATCATCCAACCAATCACTAAACCATTATCCAACCATTATCCAACCATCATCCCACCATCCAACCATCATCCAACCATCATCCAACCATCATCCCAACATCCAACCATTATCCAACCATCATCCAACTAATTACTAAACCATCATCCAACCATCATCCAACCATCATCCCACCATCATCCCACCATCCAACCATCATCCAACCATCATCCCACCATCATCCCAACATCCAACCATTATCCAACCATTATCCAACTAATTACTAAACCATCATCCAACCATCATCCAACCATTATCCAACCAATCACTAAACCATCATCCAACCAACCACTAAACCATCATCCAACCATTATCCAACCAATCATTAAACCATCATCTAACTATCATCCAACCAACCATTATCCAACCATCAACCAACCAACCAACCAACCATTAAACCATCATCCAACCATTACCCAACCATCTGACCATCATCCAACCATCATCCAACCAACCACTAAACCATCATCCAACCAACCATTACCCAACCATCTAACCATCATCCAACCATCATCCAACCAACCACTAAACCATCATCCAACCAACCATTAAACCATCATCCAACCAACCACTAAACCATCATCCAACCAACCATTAAACCATCATCCAACCAACCACTAAACCATTATCCAACCATCAACTCACTCACTCACTCTTTAGTTACCTAGCAACAACCTGTTGAGTAACTTGTGCAGCAGCAGTTTCAGGTTTCACCACCATGCCTCATAGCTGCTAAAAAATAAAAATCAATGCCACCAGTTTGGCAGTATTTCAAATATCTAAAATAAAAAACTAATCAATAATTATCAATATAAGCTCATATGAAACACTTATATCATCCATATCATCCAGCCCTAAAAGTAGTGATATGTCATAGTAAAATTACTTATGTAAAACTAAACGTACAGTAAAAAATACTCCTAAAAGTATATTTTTTCCAAAACGTTACTTAAGTAAACATAACTAGTTACTACCCAACTGTGTATGGGACACCTGTCGGCTTTGGGTCGACTCCACTTTGTCTCCACCCACCATCAGTAGCGGATATCAGGGCTAACTTGTTTCCAAGGAGTGAAACACAAAAATAAACATCAAACGACAAAACCCAGTCGACTAAGAAGAGATGAGAGGAGGTTGTAGTAATGGGACCTCCTTCTGAAAACACACACACTCCTCTCAGTGAGTGTGTGTTCAGGTACACTGCCTTTATGCAACTCCTGTTTGCTCAGCCTTTGCTCTGAAATTATGTGTTTACCATCAGTCCCGAATAACTGGGCAAACAAACAGCTCGCCTATTGATGAGCGGCAGCGTGGAATATGGCCGCCGCATTCAGAGAGAGAGAGGGAGCGCAGAGTAAATCTGTCAAAGGCTCCATTATGTGGTGTCCAAACAGAGAGCGCCCTCCACAATGGCCTTATTAATGGGACAATGTCAAGGAGCGGCGGAGCAATAATAGCAGATGATTTTTCTTTGTGAGGTTATCTCTGGAGATCTGCTCTCACATTAAAGCAGATGATTTGGCCTGTGGGAGTCGTATTGGCGACGATCTGAGCTGATTGGTCTAAAGTGTGTCTGTGTGTGTGCGGAGAGCGTGGGCTGCGGTTTGTGGTAAGCTGGATGGCATGCAGCCAGAGACAGGAGTGTGGCTGCTATGTGTGTCTTTGTTTGTTTTCCTAGCAGAGCCTGAACCCCCCTCAACACACACACACACACACACACACTTTGTGTTTTTGGAGAAAGTGCAGGGGCGGGGTTGGAGAGTTGTGTGTTTGTTTCAGGAAAACAGTGCGGCAGAATGTTATCGCCTTTATATTGTGCCAACTCATTAAAGAAGTTCTGCTCTGATCGGATTTCTGCGACTAAAACCAGCTGCTCTACGCCTGTTGTACTTCACAAACTCATCGGATCGCTCCTCTAAGATCAACATTAAAAAATAAAGCATCCTTTATATTTTTAGGCACAGGATTCTAATGTAAAGCTGCAAAAACACAAAATCTTACCAAGTAGTTTTGGTTTAGTTTTTAGTGCATTTACCTTAGTACACTTGAAATAAGACAAACTAACTTAAAAGCAACTTTTCAGCAAAATATAGAGGCTTGTTTTAAGTAAATAATTCCTTAATATTGATGAAAATTAGCAGTTCTATTGGCAAACTAATTAACTTGCAACATGGGAAAAATGACTTGTCATAACTTAAATAATCTGCACTTTTTCATCAATGTTAAGTAATTATTTACTTAAAACAAGCCTCCATATCTTGCTAAAAAAGTTACTTGTAGTAAGATTTGTTTTAATTCAAGTTTGCTAAAATATTTGCGCTGGAAACGAGACCGAAATTACTTGGTAAGATTTTGTGTTTTTTACAGTGTATGTACCTTTTATACAGAAAAAGTGTTTTTTTTGTTTGTTTGTTTGTTTTTTTTTTTTTACATCATCCTGGTATAAAACAGATAATCTGTGAAAAAATCTGAGAAAATTTAAATAATAGAGTAACTCAGTCTACTTTAATCTAAATTTAAAGCTGCAGTATCGATATTTTGCTCCCTCCTATCTGTCTTTATTCACCTAAACTTTTGCAAACAGATCTGCATTGTAACACCTGTTGATTTGCAGGATCATCACATTAACGATAGTATATAAAACATCCCATAAATCAATTTTTTTTAGCTTTTATACCCCTGGAACAGTTTAGACCTTGTGTGTAAATGTATTTTGTTGCCGTTAATCACATGTTGCTGTGTAAGTGGGCCATGCTCTCCATCGTTCTTCAGCTCTAAAAAGGGGGTCACCTCCCGCCTGCTGCTCAAAGCGATCTTTGTGTTGAATTATGGGACACTATATGCAGTGTGTTGATATACAAAAGTCTGGAATTAGGCGAGAAAGAGAGCAACATAAAAACAAAACGTTAAAACACAAAGGACCCTTCTTTGTGTGTAATTATTTTGCATGGGGCAAAAATAAACTTACTTTAAAAATAACAAATCAATTTAACTAGAAAGCGCAAATTTACACTAAATATCTCAAATAAATGGCAGAAAAGTTCATAAATCTAATGTACAGCACTGGAAAATATCCACATGGTTTCAACATTAATGTACAATATAAAGGAAATGGCAGCAAATAATTCTTTAATTTTTGCCTGTTTGCTGCTGCTTATCTTCTTTTTAAATTTCTGGACCAGACCTTAACTGAACTGATTTTTTTTAACACCAATATAGTGTAAAACTATTTGGGCATTTTCCAGTTGTTGGTCGAAACCCGGCATGAATCGCCCTGCGTGTCAGAAATGAAAATATTAATCATAATCAGAAGAGCGGCCTTGTCAAATGAGCAGCTTGGTGCTTTTCTTCATGTGCAGCTGCAGGTCTGAGAACAAGGTCCAAGTGCGTGGTAAATGAGTCGTGACCCGCAGGCTGCTTGCAGACGGATGCAGGAGTCGTGAACAAACAGGAACAAAACATAAAAACAAACGCCTAGTGAAAGCATGAGCCTCCCTGCTCATCATCATCATCATAGCCCTATTCTTCCTCTCTCAATTGCAACTGAATCGCCTCGGTCTCATTACAGATTACAGCGTGAACGGAGTGACTCTCCCCTTTCTCTCGCCTTTCTCCACACAGCCTCTCTCTTGATTAACATTTTCTGCTAGGCTTCACACCAAAGGCCCAACCTGTGTCCTTTAAAGGCAGGGTGAAAAAAAAGCCATCAAGCGCTGGAGTGGAATCAGATAAGGCTATCAGGCGGGAGGCTTTACTGCCTCGGCTTTGTCCTGCTCCTCCACCCGCCCTCGCTTCCTCCACCAGCCTCTCACTCCACTGCGTCTTTTGTTCGACTGATTCCCTGACGGAGCGCTGCCCTCAGCCTGGGACCACCTCCAGCAGCCAGCGCTGGCCGTCAGGGTCTCACACAGATCAACATTATTTAATAAAACTGAGCAAAAAGTCGCCGGAAAACTGAAGAATCAACAGAAATTGCCCCTGCAATGACACACCAAGTAAAATTATTATTCTCTTAGCTCACTTATTGTTGTCTTCTTTGTTCATCCTAATGAAGGATCATGGTCAACTCAAGGCGTTTGGAGATATTTAGATTCTGAAAGTATGGATTTTAAGCTTTCCAATGAAGTCAAACAAATGGAAATCAAAAAAGAAGAAGTTATTCTTTAATAACATTTATGGCTATTTGTAATTTAGAAGCACAATAAAGGAAGAATAGACTGTAGTTGCTTTGGCAGAAACAAAATCCTTCTGCGCCAGTAAATATAACAATTATCCACTAATTTCTACCATTTGAATTTATCTGTTGTATTTAATGAGCATAATTTAATAATTTTAATAAAATAAAATCGCATTGGCTGTTGACGTGCGAACAGTGAATTATAAGCAAGTCGTAATAAACAAAGAACAGTTCTGACCAACTGAGATTCGTTCACAGCTTAGTCGTTCAAAAGAATCATATTGCTAGTGAACAACATCAATACTCTCACTTTGAGCTAACGGCACATCAACGGTTGTTTACATGCAGTTCCTTGCGGACCACTAGGGGGCGCCTGTGGACCACCAGAAGACTGTCCTGGTACCTGGTACTCCGGTAGACTCGTTTCAAATGAAAACCAAAATTGCAACATTTGTTCCATTTTCAGCTGCTGCGGTTCTTATTCAAACTGCTCTGTGTCAAACAAGCCAAACTATTGAAAAACTTGTTCCCCTCCTCGCCTCTGGGGGCGCTGCACTAAGAACCACTGAAGGAAATTACACAAAAACCACAGAAGAAGACATGAACGCAACTTCCTTCTTTGTGAAATGTAAACAAAACAGAGTAGTGTCAGATTTTTGCAGTCGTAGGACCACGAGTCCACGAGCCATTTCCTCCGCTAGCGCTAGACTAGCACATTTGTTTTGGTTGTATTTACCCAGAATGCCCTGCACTACGCTTCACTTCCTGCTTTTGGAAGCTAGAGTTCACTACAACCAAACCAAGGCCAAGGTTTTTTGGTGTAGTGAACATTTGCCATATGTAAACGTCAACATCTGACATAATCACGCTTTTCGTAGCCTGATTGATTTGCTCCAAAACAAATGGAAAGATGTTTAATTTGCATTTTCATCTTTTTTTTTTCTTGAAATTGGATGAAAACACATCTATTGTTGTGCAAGCAATGGGCACCTACCAAATAAATGTACAACCAGCATAATTTTGAATTGAAATGGCCTCATACAGAGCGACTATTTACCTGTTTGTTAGTCATCGTAATAACCGTCAGGTATGTAGACACCTGATGTAATCACGCTTTGTGTGGCCTGGTTGATTCGCGCCAAACCAGTAGATAGAAAGACCCTAAATTTGCTTTTTCTTTTTTGCTAAACTTTAAAAGTTTGCTCAATATTTGCATGACAACTGGATGGAGAAGACCTGGTGATAAATTATTTTCTTAGTCGCCTCAGAAGAAGAATGGATGGTGGTGAAACAATCCAAGGCAACTGAACTGCAGCTCTAAATTATCTAAAAATCGGAGGTGATCCATTCACTGATCCGGCCACCAGGGACGAGTCCGGACTTTAAATCCCTGCAGGTTCGCATGCAGACTGCCTCACCCTGCCAGCCTTAGATATTTGCAAACAGATGCTACGACGGCAGCCTGCAGGTTTTTTGATCAATCAAGCTTTAACAAGTCAAGTTGACTGGCTGCGAATGTAACATTTTGCATTTGAAAGGCGAGGCCTGGTTTTGATTAGGCCTAAGCTGATAAATGGCCGATTCAAACAGGCCCCCCTGCTACTGCGGAGAAACCCCAGAGGTCCAGAGGTTTAAGTCCAGACTGATATCAACTCTGTTGCTCCTCTTTCTTCAGGAAACCCATGAATAGATCCATTATCCAGGAGATTCATTCTCATCTCTTAAATTGAAGTGGCAGCAGCTTAAAAGCCTCTTTTTAAGGCAGCCATTTCTTTCCTCCCTCCCAAATTTACCCAATGAAATATTCATGGTTTGTCTCAGTTTTCCTTCCTCTGATAATCTCTACTTTTATTTCTAAGATTTTAAGACAGACATATTTCACAGAGTTGCAGCTAAATCCAGAGATTTGACCATTAACATTTGCCGGACGTTATCTGATGTAGTAGTGCTGAGGTGGTTTCCACTGTGTGTATTAACCCTTTATGATCGAAGTTTCAAATCTCCGCCTGGATAGTTTTGTTTATTTTAATTGTATGAAGTTCTTTAAATGTCCTGTGAGTAAATATATTTTCCCATTTCGCCATAACAACTGGAACTTTCAATATCTAGCAAGTTATTTGCACAATTTCCCATCTATTGACAGAATGTCTCATCAGATTAATTTCACTTCCTGCTGTGGTGGGAGTGAAATTACCGTAATAACCCCACATTAGCTGGAAAGCGCAACGTCTCCCCTTTCAGAAACCGTTGGGATTTTTCAGATAGCACAAAGTGTGGCGGAGTTACGGTGCTGCAGGGGCTCCGTTCAGTCTGGGAGGGTTAAAACATTAAGTTTGATATTTTATATCTTAAATATTAAAAAAAGGGCAGTAATAAGTGTCTTTATGGTCAGAAGTATTTACGGTTTTTATCTATTCTGGGAAGACAGTTACCTGCAGCGAATACTTGGAATCAAAGGAAAATAAGACATAAATTAGAAGATAAACTTAAAAAGATAAAGTACTAATTAGTTCAAGCAATACTTTTAGAAACGGAAATGTAATGCAGAAAATATCCAGGATACTTTGGTACAAACTGAAGTCATGACCTCGATGGAGTCGATTACTCAGAAACTACCCAACTACAAGCCATCAGTGTCTTTAATTTTATTTCATTAATTAAAACTCCAAAAGAAACAAATTAGAGTTGAAATTTAATTCAGTGTTAGTGGTGCTAAATTTGAACAATGTATGGATGAGAAATAAAGAAAATAAAAAACACAATAAGTTCAAAGTTTTTATTAAATGAATACACCCTGAAAAAAGAAAAGTTGAAATGCAAAAATGAAAGTCTTTGACTGATGTAACATTGAAGTCCATGATGAGTTGATGTAAGTTGATTTGAACTGTTAGCGGGCGCTTACATTTGATTTAAATAAGCTAACATCACTGGGTAAAATAAAATGTTCCTTTTAATGAAATCTGGCTCCTTTTTTAAAAAGAAAAACTAAATAATTCAACGGCAAAGTGTGACTGCCACCCAAATGGACTCCTACAGTCACACACCTTAAATGAGATATTTAAGGTGAAAATCTCATTTTAAATGCAACAAAACACAATTGTCCAGGAATAATATGAACATTTAAAAATGCTTCCTCACACTTTAACCCCTGTTGTTTTCTTCTTTTGTCTTTTTCAGTCGACTTTCTGGCAAAGTATTGCATTTTCAGTCAGGAGAAGCTGGTGGAGTACAAAAGGGCTTTTGAAGCAGTAAGTGAAGGGCGATTTAAACCCTTTTTGTTCTTTCTCTTTCAGCAGCAGATTCTGTTTCACTCACTGGTATGTGTTGCTCTCAGTCGGAGGGAAGGTGTGGAGTCTGCAGGCTCAAAAGATCCACATTAAATAAACTTTTTCACTTTTTAAAAGTACAAGTCAGTGTTTTACCACAAAAAGTAGCACATAGCATTAAATTTAAAGAAAAATGATGCTTATAATTCACTAAAATAGAAGTTTCAATTTAATATTTCATCATCTGAGGATGGGAAGAGTTATAGAGAGTTTGGATGGAGGTGGAAAACTTCAGTTGAGAAGGTCTAGTCAAAGTAAAAATCTACATCTGTTTGCCGACAGGAGTAAAACTTAATAGAAAATATTCACAAACACTTTTTACCCAATCTAACTGAGATTGGAGTATTTAGCAGGAGAATAAGAGACAGTCTTAACAAATATGTAAAGTTACATAATGGAGTAAATGTAATTTTTATAGCAAAAAATGTCACCAGTTGTCAACAGGAAGTGATCAACATTCAAGTTGTCTTCTTGCTTCTTCCAATAAAGCCAACAGATTATTTTTTTTGTCTAGGAGGACAGCGACTGTGACGGCTACATCTCCTGTCTGCAGGTTCTGCTCGCTCTCAAAACCATCATCCCTCCTGAGCTGCTGTCCGAAAAAGAAGAGATCTACGTCTACAGGGTAGGTCCGTGACGAACCGCAGCGCAGCGGCCGCTCACTTCCTGCCTTAACGCCAACGTCCCGTTTCAGATCCTGGAGATGGTGGACTTCAGGGTGACAGATGGACTGGTGGACCTGAGGCTGTTTGCCGTGATTGCGAGCCTGGCGCAGAAAATAGCCTCCATGGAGTAAGTGAAAGGCGGACGCACTCCTCAGTAAAGCCGCAGGCTGGAGGAGGAGTCACTGACCCGCCATAAATAAGGATGAGAGTTTGTACCCAAGTTTGTTCCACTGATCTTAGCGTCGTGTGTGGGTCTCTTTGAACTGCGTTGAGTTGTCTTGTATCTGCTACACTTCAGTTTCTGGGTAATATATGCGCTCTTTGAAACATTATTTCATGATTTATGAAAGCAAAAGCGTGTTTATTTTTATTGGAAAACAACAAAAAGGTTTATATCATCCTGAATTTTAATGTAAGCTGGTGTGAATCTAGTCAATTTGGCTGGTTGGTGCTTGAGAAATAAGACTCCCCATTAAGTGTAAAGGGAATCTATTATGAAAAATTCACATTTTACACTTTTTTCTACTTCGGTGTGGGTTTCTACTGCTTCTAAAAACAGCACAAGCACTTAAAAAAAATACCCAAACTAATGTTTTTTGGTGTCTGAAAAATGCAACTGTTTCAGAATGTAACCTCACAAATTTACAAGCACTGCCCTTCACCTAGCAACCCCAGCAGAGTGCCGCTCGTTACCTAGCAACCCCAGCAGAGTGCCGCTCGTTACCTAGCAACCCCAGTTGAGCTTCAGCACGTTTGGTCAGTATGCGCTGTACAGTGGCTGCTGGAAAAGTGTCGTATTGTTGACTCAACATCCAGTTAACACTTGCTGCATTTTGCTGGTTGTGCAGGAGGCTCTACTTCTGCTTTTCAAATATGTACGGTGGGAAAATGGCACATTTGTTTGGAGCTATTTTCACATGCCTCCACCTCATCAATGAGCTACTATTGCCATCTGAAGAAATGCATCGCTCCAGGTCAAAAACAACCAATCAGAGCCAGGGGAGAGTCTTAACGCTGTCAATCATCCTCCTGCTAAATGCGCTAATGACCGAGAAATTACTTACTGTTACAGGAAAACCGTTTTTTTATTCATAAAAACTTTTATAAAAATAAGTTTTTTTATATTTATAAAAATATAAACTTTTTATATTTATAAATATGAAAATATAATTTTTTTAAACATTTTTTATAAAAGTTACATCCTGCAGCTTTAATAAAGAGCATTTTAAGAAATCACATCAAAGACTGGATTCTTTGAAGATTATTGATGGTTTCATCTTTGATCATTTTATTCAGATTGCATCAGTTTTTAGATTAATTACACATATGTGAGAACACGTTACTGGATCCAGTGAATCAGCTGTGAACAGGCTGAACTTGCTGGGCCAAACTTTGGCCTCAGCGTCCCCGTCTCCCAACGTTATGCTCCATATGCCGCAGATTCCCACACACAGCGTTTTGTTTTTCCTCGGCCTTGCCCCCGGGGTCTAAGGCTTCCTACTGACATCAGCCAGTGGAGCCAAGCTCGCTCCGGAGGTCCCCCGGGGGTCAAGGCCTGCACCCGGAGCCTTCACCCCGCTCTGAGGGCGCCCTCTCAGTGAGGCTGGGGCCGGGGTCACGGGTCCCCTGATTTACGGCCGACTCTTTGTGGATTGGAGGCGGCCTGTAGCCCGACTGCTGCGCTGGCACAAAAACACCAGGGTGTCTGCTCTGTGTGGAGGCAATTATCGTAATGATAATGAATGTCCGTATTAAACCTCTTTACACAAAACTCCTCTTTGCAATTTCAATAATAAGCAGGGAGGCGATCAGCGTTCGTAATGCCGCCTCCCAAACAAGGAGAAAACAAAAGCATCTCATCCGTACTGAACTGGACTGATCCTCTTACCTGTTTCACTTAATCCTGTTGTCTCTAATCCTGCTTTGGAAATGAGCCGCTACAGTAGTTACACAATCAGCCTTTCTGATCATGTGGAGATCTGAGGAGGTGTGTTTCTTGCAATTTCAGGCCTCCTGCCCCCCTTCTGTCTCCTCCTTTCTTCCCAGCTTTACCTGTCGCATGTCTTTCATCTCTTGCCTCCTTTTCACTCTGCTGCTTTGGACCCATCTGTCCCCGCGCTGCATTGTGCGCCACATTCCCTCAGGCGCATCACGTGGTTTGGCAGGAAAGCACAAATAGCATCACTGGAGCCACGGCGGTCATCGTTTAGGGTTATAGTGCGTCTTCCTGTCACTGGTCCGAATGAGGGAGCGACCGCTGAAGTGAAATCAGCAAAATCTCTGCAGATAAATAGTGTAGGGTTTAGTTTTTAACCATTTTTAACGATAAAAATAATGATTAGATCTTGTTTGGGCTTAAGGAACTAACCAAAAAAAAATGGCAGAATAAAAATTTTATCTGCATTCACACAAGTCTTGTTTAGTTCACTTTGATCAAACTCTGGTTCGTCTGGGGAGACGTGAACGTGAAAACCAAACTGATGTTGACCAAAAATCAAACTCGTCCACCTAAATAATTAGGTCTCAGTTCAGTTCAAGTGAACTCTGGTGCGGTTTGAATGCGTATGTGAATGCCAAGTGGACTGGAGACCACTTCCAAAAGCACAAAGCGGTCTACAGTGCCGAGAATTCTGGGTAAATAGAACCAAAACAAAAAGTTTTGTGCTAGCAGGAGAAATGCATCATGGTCTTTACCAACGACAACAAAGAGATCCTACAACCGCTAAAAATCTGATGCTACTCCATTTTTGTTTACATTTTGATAAGAAGGAAGTTGAGCTCATGTCTTCTTCAGAGGTTTCTGTGTTATTTCCTCAGTGGTTCTTGGTGCAGCGCCCCCACAGGCGAGGAGGGGAACAGACGTTTCAATCAATTTGGTTTGTTTGTCTGTGGAAGCGAATTGCAGCTGATAAAAATGTAACAAATGTAGCAATTTTGGTCCCCAATTGAAAGGAGTCTATCAGGTGTGAAAACATTTTTAGTTTTAGTGAGCAGTCTTCTTTTGAACGTAAAGTTTCTTCACTTTTAAGAGTTGAAGATGTTTCTTTTACACCAGTAAGAGAACATCTACTACACTGCTTGACCAAACAAATGCCAGAAAAAAAAGGTCACATACTAATATTCTGTTGGACAGGAATTCACTTTGTTTACAGATGTCGTACATAAAGGTGAAATGCAAAACTGAACACAGTGACATAAAGTCAAGGATCCCTTAATCTGGTTTGTGGTCCGTTCACAAAATTTCAATTCAAGCTGAACACTGCAGAAAGCAAAAATACAGAGTATTTTTGGTCTAGTTTCACGTGCAAATATTTTAGTACACTTGAAATAAGACAATTAACTCACAAGTATCTTCTAAGATATTTTCACCAAACCCTGAACAGAAAGAGTTGGTAAGATTTTGTTTTTGCGTGTCCGACCATCCCGCTTAAAATATCCCCAAACAACTCTGAGCTTTGTTGGATCAAACTGGGTCAGAATCTGTTTGCATCGCCGTCTGTAGGCTCTGCAGCGACAAGGCCGCCAAAATGTTGGGCTCTGCGTAAGTGAGAAGTCTTCTGTGTTGGTAACCGCGGGGGGTCGACAAAAGAAAATGGGTTAGGCTGTTATTATCCTCGCTGCAGTCCGTCACCGCCGCCTCCCCCACACCCCGGCTGCTTGTCCTCGCCATTATCTCGCCGGTGTGCTTGTGCGCCGCAAACGAAGTGCAATTAATGATCATTAGCTGCCCTGTCCTGCCCCGTCCTCATCAAAGCCCGGACTGCCTCGCCGTTGGGAGGACGGGGCCCGGCCGCGGCGCGGGGAGCACTCAGGCGTGCACTGCACTCGATGGCCATTCTTTGCTCTAACAGGCCATTGAGCGCTCGGCGAGGAGGGGCTCGGTAACACCAGGCGCTCGTTAGAGACGGGATGACCGTCGCTGTGCCACACGCTGGACTGGAGAGGTCCGTCCCAACACAATCGCTCCACTCTGCCTCTAATTATCCTCGTGGACCAGATTTCGTCACATTGCACCAAAGTGTGCTTCGACCGCTCATTCCCCTCCACGCCAACCCCAAGCATCCCCCTTCCACGCCCACTGTCCCCCAAATCAGTTTTATCCGTTAATGTGGCGGGATGTCTCCGTGTGCCGACGCATTGTCTGTCTGCGAGGCGCCTGTGAGCAACCACAATGGACTCACAACACTTTAGCATCACTGGCTGGAAAACACGGGGTCGCCTGGGACAAACCCGCCAAAAACATCCCGCCATGGCGTGACTCATATTTACAAACACTCGCCTTAAAGCAGCCGAGTCCAAACGTTTTACACCGTGCAAGTTGAAAGTACTCAGGGGCCACAATTTAAAAAATACTGGAAAAAAATAATAATATTCTTTTATTTTACATAATCAGCAACAAATCAAAGTGTATTTTTATTTAAAAAGTCCAAATAAAGAATCTCAAAGTTGTACAGTTTCCTAAATTCTTGGTCAAGATATAAGTTTTAGCTTATTTCCAACAACAAAATGACAATGACTGGGTGTGATTAAGTCTGACTTTTAGTACAAAGACCTTAAAATGATCCCAAAAAAGAAAAACACTTGTTTTGTAGTATCTAGAATTTTCTATTTAAGATATAAATCTGTCAGTTAAACCATTTAAACCATTCCTAAATTGCAACCAGGGGCCACATGAAACTACTTTTAGGGCCCCAAATGGCCCCCGGGCCACACTTTGGTCACCCCTGTCTTAAAGGACTTAATTTTCTCCCTTTTATGTTTTAATTTTACACAAGTTTCCCCAAAATCTAGAGAGATATTCCACAAACACATTGCAGCAACAGTTGCTTCCTAGACTGAAACGAAGTTAAGAATATTCTATGATGGATAAAATTCTGGTTTAATTTGTTTAATCTAACACCCAGTAATAAAATACCTTCAGAAGCCACTGAATTTGTACAATAAGTTCCTCAAGTTCGTCCATCTTTGTTTCATCAGAAACCTCCCAAACCGCAACTGTTTGGATAGTTAATGCATCTTTTAAAAGTCTTAAATTAATTTAGCTAAAATTAAAGCCTTGAAATGTCTTAAATTCATATGAAAATGGCCTTGAATACATTAACCACAGGTCTTAAAATTAATTTAGACAACTTTATGCTGTGTAGTTAGTTTTTTCTCTTGTTAGTTTGAGTGACCTGCTCTAAAACATTTTCACTCTTGTATGTTTTTGCTGCTGTCTTGACCAGGTCACTCTTGGAAAAGAGGATTTTAATCTCAGTGAGTTATTTTTCCTGGTTTAATAAAAGATATATAAAAACATAGATTATGTTCTATGGCTTGAGGCAGTGCCGCTACCGCTAACTAACTGTTAATATACCCATGCTAGCAAGTTAGCTAGCTTTATTGGGTCTGTCATAGGTAAGTGTACATTTTTATAGAAAAACATTACAAATAATTTCTAATTTCTAAATATTAATAAAAATATATTAGTTCCTCTGGCAGATTATTTCACTTAAAACAGTGTAACTAGCATGTTTTCGTCAATATTCATGAATTATTGATATAAAACAAGCTCCTACATCTTGCTGAGAAATTGTACTAAAAACTGGACCACAAATACTTGGTAAGGTTTTGTGTTTTTGCAGTGTAGGATACAAAGTGAATGTGTAGTTTTCCTTCCTTCCCATCCATTTTAAGCTGATTAATTTCTCTCCTTCCCAGTGAGTTCATGCGATCCCTCATCGACAGGATGGACCTGCGCTCCCTTGAAGTGCGTCTCTTTAAAGCGAAGGTAAATCCCGCCTCTCCACATGTTTGTTCTCTTGAATTTGTTTACACAAGACGCACTTAACGGCCTCGATGCAACATCAGATTAACTCTTACGGCCCAAACATCACCTCTGCGGTTCTGCAGGTATAATTGCAGCGAAGCAACACTTTCGGATCACTCTTTGAAGAGTGATCCGAAAGCATTGTTTTTTATTTTGTTCTGGAGAGCCACTCAGAACCTCATGCATAGAAATGAGGGAATCAAGCTGGAGAAAGGAAGAGGGGGCGCCTTTCCCTTTTCATAGATTAGCACGGCCTTAATCTCATTAAAGTGCCCAGCAGTGAACATGCCGTCCACTCCGCCCCGGCCTGTAATCAGCCCCAGACACACGGCTGATCTCGGGTGGACTGGGCCGAGCCAATACCAGCTGGCTGCGAGGGCGAGGAAGTAGCGGCCGGCGGGAGATGAAAGCCTGTGGGTGTGGAAAACTGAGCCAGGTATGGAGGCTTTGTAATTACAGAGCTGTTAGGGATAGGGTTGTTAACTGGAGAGGCTGCTGGGGGGGCACAGGGCTAATTGCCAGAAGGGCTGTTCCCCCAGCCCCCTCCCTCTGCTCTGCAATTATTACCTAGACTGCATTAACTGTGCAAACAGGTGCGCCCAAATAGGACTGTGGTAATATGAGGCTGCGCCACACAAAATCACACACACATATTCCCACATAAACACAAACAGGTTTCTTAATGTTGACCTGCCACGCAAATTTCATGTTTTTGCACTTTTAGTTGCGTTTCTGCTGCTGCTAAAAATAGCCCAAACAATTAAAAACAATAAACCCCCAGCTGTTTTTTGGTGTCTGGAAAATCAGCCATTACAAAAACCTTCGGAATGTAAAGGCACTGCCCGTCACCTAGCAACCACAGAGAACCCCAGCCCGTCACCTAGCAACCACAGAGAACCCCAGCCCGTCACCTAGCAACCCAAGCGGAACTCCAGCCCGTTTGGTCAAATTCAAAAGCACTTTATTGTTCCCAAAGGGAAATTAAATGTTGTAACTCATTCAGATTCTTCAAAGAGTTATTGAAGATGGTGATCTCCTGCAGCAGTCTGTACTGCACCAAATCTGAAGAAGCCTCTGACTGAAGATGCTCTGCCTTCCCAACACAGTCTCGTGAAGAGGATGGTCACGGTTGCCCATAATTTTCCTGATCATCTCCAGAGGTTCCACAGTCGTGCCCAGAACAGAACCTGCTTCTTTTCAGGCTGTTAAGCCTGGTTGAGCTGATTTTACTGCTGCATAATGGCTGCTGGAAAAGGCAAGTGTTTTGTTAACTTACCATCCAGAAACCAATTGCTGAATTCTTGTTGGAGAGGAGGTTCCACTTTTGCTTTTCAAAGACGTACGGATGTATAATTGCGCATTTGCTTGCAGCTATCTTCACGTTTGAGTGTAAACGTTGAGTTGGGGGCGTGGCCAGCAGCAGCTTATCTAGATTTAAAGTGACAAGACGCCCAAAAGCAGCTCATTCTGATAGGAGCTGACTAACCTAAAACCTCATTAATTAAGAATCATTTTGTTAAAAAAAAAAATAATGAACACAAAATCTTACCAAGCATTTTTGGTCTAATATTTTAGTACACTTGAAATAAGACAAAATTTACTTTTCAGAAAGATATAGGAGTTTGTTTTAAGTCAATAATTCCTTAATATTGTTGAAAAAGTGCTAGTTTTACTGGCAGATTACAGCTAGACGTTACAAGTGTTCTACGAGCTACTGATAGCCCATATGCTAATGTTAGCATTTTAGCTAATTTAGATATAAAATTGAAACTTAGCTTAGTAAAACAGAATCAATGTTAGTCAATATTCTAGTGATAACTTATTTATAAGTTAAATGGTCCTATACCTGGCTGAAAAATTGCTTTGAAAGTTAGTTTCATCTTATTTCAAATGTATTAAGATATTTGCTCTAGTAAAAAGATAAATACTTGGCAAGGTTTTTGTGTTTTTGCAGTGTAATGCTCAGAGACATATCCTGACCTGGTGAAGGAACCGTAATGGCTCCAGGATCTTTCTGGTTTCTTCTGAATCTGTTATCCTGGCCTCTGCAGCAGCTCTTCCTGTTCCTCCTGGAGGATCAGCGCGACGTCTCCGGAGCTCAGCGGGGCTTCATCAGCGGCGAGCAGCTGCTTCTGGAGCTGAAGGCCGGCGGCATCCACCTGGAGCAGGAGGCGGCCGTCCGGCTGGAGCTGGAGCGCGTTCCCCCGCTGGACCTGCTGGACTTCCTGGCCTACCTGCCCCTCTTCATGCTCATCCACCAATCAGTGATCTCCAACCCGCTCGACGACTCCGGCCGCTGCTGAGCTCTGCAGCGGCGTGTCGAGCCTCAGGGGTCAGAAGATCGGTAGAATAACATATTAAAGGGAATAAATGACCATACTATTAATATTACTGCTCTGTAATGATGAAAAACTTTTACAGTAGCAAAGTAAGATTTTATTGGAAGAGGTGTGTGTAAGACTGACATGACAGTCATAAACATGAAGGAGTTTTCATGAATGTTTGACTGCTGTCGCTCACTAAATAATGACATTTTTAAAACAAAGTTGCATTAAAACTTGCGTTTAAGTTTCATTAAAAGTGTCTACTCTGTATTATTTGTAAAATAATGACACTTTTAAAGCCAAATTTTATTAAAACATGTGTTTGAAGTGCATTAAAAGTGTCAACTTTGCAATATTTGTTAAAAAAATTACACTTTTAAAAGCAAAATTGTATTAAAACTTTTGTTTAAAGTCCATTAAAGTTGTCAATTTTACATTATTCTTTAAGTAATTACATTTTTCATCCTAGAGTTTTTCCACATATTACCAACTGTAATCTCTGCTTGAGAACTGAATTTATAAACACTGCCAGACTTTTTAATGTTATAAATCCAACCATCCAGTCTCCATCTTGCCACTCATTTTTTGTATGTCCTTCCATCCATAAACTCTTGTTTTATAACGGTAAGTTGCTTCTCCAACATTAGTACATTCAGCGAGTACTTTAGCTTGATTGACAGCAGTAAGACCCGCCTCTTGGCTCTGATTGGTTGTTTTTGGTTAGAGGTGCATTTCTTCAGACACGCTGGGAGGAAGGAGAGGAGCAGATTATCAGCCTCATATTACACAACATAGTAACAGTTT
>CAEFZY010002248.1:0-16487 GCA_903066815.1 Brachyrhaphis roseni
AGGTTTCAGAAGCAGCAGAAAAAAGGAAGGAAGGGGGGAGAAAAAAAGAAAAAGAAGGGTGGGGGGGGTGGGGGGGGGGGGGGGGGGGGGTGCGCAAGCAGGGACACAATGGTGGCTTAATAATGAGTGCAGGTACTATGCAGCATGCAGAGCTCACAGTGTAAACACCTGACCCGCAGGGAGTAATAAACCTTGTAACAGTGAAAGACAGCACAACAAAACACGCATGACTGCAACATAGTCTGAACAAAGCTCTCCTAATGTTTACTGATGTAGCTTTTATCATTCACCTAATCTGTTCTTTACTTATTTTACTATTTTCCTAAAGGTGTTATTCACCATATCTATTTTAATCAGCTTGACAAAGGTTTATCAGGGTAACAAAGCAGAATAAAGCAACAGTCTAGATCAACTGTAACCCAACTTCTAAACCAGAAGGTGAACCAAATATTATAATCTACACCAGAACTTCTAAATGTTGCAAGAATAAATTATTTATCTATTACACATACACAACAACTTTTGGCTAACTTTGTAACGCAATAAAACAACACCTTCACTCCCATTGCAGATGGCAACACTGAAGTCAGAAACCAAAAGTGAAACAATAAAAATACAGTTTACAGAAATGCATGTGGCAGAAGTAATCATCGTTTCTCATTAAATATTTGTAGCATAACAGAAACAAGAGCACATACCCAAAACAAGAAAACACCAAGAAACAGACTGAAATGTTGGGAAAGATATGTCTCGGGATATTAGAATATTAGCGAAGAGATGGCTATTCCTTCCAGACAGCAGGTTCCTTGGGGAGGGGATATTTACAGAAGAGCCCTTTCAACATGCACATTAAGGAACAGTTATTTATCTGACACTGCTTGGAAATAGAAAACCCCAGGAAGACAAGAGCAATGACAAAAGAGGAGAAAAGTAAAAAAATATCTACGGTACACAAAAGAAAGATTGACGTCGTTTTAAGTTCAAGAGAGATAAAGGCTCATCAGGAACAGAGAGTTTAATTAGTTTTAATCGATTACAACATGTATTTTAAGCAAAACTAAAACAAACAACATAAATAACTAGAGATGAATCGAGGAACTGTCTGATGTGTGGAGACATTCAAATGTCGATTTGACTGACTGACTGCATAGTCAGCATCACCCGAGTACAAAGCTTTTCTGATCAATGAATGCACAACACATAAGAGATACGAGTTTGTACCATTTACCCTCTTCAGTTTAGAAATTGTTACTGTAGGAATGAGATTTAGAGTCAGCTGACTTCAATTCAGTAAGGAATTGAAGTCAGCTATTCATTTTGGCTGCAAGACGCGAGAGGGTCAGACGATTATCATTTTGCTTCTTCGCCATTTTGCCACACTTTATAACGCTTTCATACCAGAGCTTTTATTGTCTGCTTTATTTGGGATGGTGTGAACAATCAAATTAACTCTTGTGCATCTGAAAATGCGGTTGTTCACATGGAAGTGAACCCTGATGCGGTTATATTAAGGGAGTGTTCTACAAACACAGTAAAACATCAAAATCTCCCCTCTGCTGTCTTTTTCTGTACAGCTGAACTCATTTCATGAATAAAGAGCAACACTGCTTGCTTTCTTGTTTTTAAAAACCAGCTTGAAATAAATAAATAAATAAATAAGCCAACATGCTAGATTGCCTGCCAGCAGTTCATACTGAGCAATTTACCCTAAGTTAGCAGATGTTCTAACAGATGAGATTGTTCAGGCTCTTTGGTCCGCTTTCAAAATGGTACTGTGAAACTGACGCTTTGTCAAATTGGTAAGGAGTGAATTTATCTGGAGTTTTCCCTGGCAGATAACAGGAAGGCTAAATGTACTAATGCAAAGTTGATTTGTGTTATTAATGGGAATTGTAATCTTTCGAAAAAGCTGCTGGATTATAATAATGACAGTCTTTCAAAAACAATGCAATGCGAAAATCAGACGGTGGCAATATCACCATAAACTTCAAAATATACAGTAGTTGTCTGCTTGAGCAAATTATGGTTTTCACATACATCCACAAGAAATTACGTCGAAAGAAAGAAAGAAAGAATGGAAAAGTGTGGTTGAAAAACACTGGATAAACCAAAACCAGGCAAAAAAAGAAATATCACCATCGTCATGATTTTTGGCAGGACGACTTCTTGGAGAGCCATTAACAATCTCTGTTTGGCTTCCTTAATGTTTGTTATGTTACAAGACTGAATCTCACTCTGAGTTCTTTGTCTCCGTCTCACCCGTTATTAAGAACCGGAGCTCATGTAGCAAATTGTGCAATGCCAGCACACAATTTTCGTTCCAACAAATACAAGGGCAAGCCATTGAGTACACAGCAGCAGTACAACTAATTGAAGAAGCTGATAAGAAGCACACCATCTGTCATTTCATAACATCCTCTCAGGGGCTCCAAAAGGAGCCCAGCACAGCAAGCTCCCCAAGCCAAAAGCATTATAAAGCAGCTGCAGGTCTATTTAGCATAGGCAAATATTGAACTAAAAAAAAAACCTAAGAACATTAAAAAAAAAAAAAACTACAAATTTTCATCAAAGTGTTGTGAAAACTTCAATAAATAAAGATGTCAAACTGACAAAAGAGGACAGTCCCAATTGATAGAAAAACAATAAATACTACATATTTCATTTAGCTATTAGTCTCGTAACTTTAGTTATTAGGTGGAAATATAAAAAAAATGTAGGTCTAAATTTAATGTGATGTGTGTTTTGAAAAGTTAATTTTATAGATTTGCTATTTAAATTACACAGAATTTGCAATCTTCACATATAATCCACTGAAAACATAAAATACTATTAGACAAGTGAACAGAAACACCTATTCAGCTTTTTACAGTTTCAGGTATACGCAAATGCTCAAAGCTACACACATCTCATTGTTTAACACAAACGGAGAAAAATTGTGTACTTACTTGAGAGAGATTTCCCCCAGTCTTCTGATGAAAATATAAATATTTTACACAAGACAGGAGAGTTTGACAAAAAAAAAATAAGAGAAACTCAGAAAGAAATGAACACGGACGGATGCAAAACGGAGCAAATGGCTTACTGAGAGAGAAGGGGGGGGAAAACAGAGGAGGCGGGAAAAACCAGACAGCGAGTGTGAGAGGGCGGTGGGAAGGGAGAGGAAAAGTAGATATGTGGAAGGTTGAAAAAATAAAAAAAACTGTCAGGACAAAGAGGGAGGGACAAGGAGGCTGTGGCGATATGATAAATGAAGTGTGCTTAAACATGAGATGTTAAGTTCTCTTCTCACATTGTGCTCTGACATTTCTACAGTTTCAGGACCATGGACAGTTCATCATGTTTAACAGCAAAAGGTGAATCACAGAATAGATTTAGGCAACAAAAAAAAAACAGAAGGAAGATAAATCATTGCCAAAAACTGGAAATATTTTAAATGGCACCTAAGCTGATAAAGTAAGCAGCGTTAGTCCAGGGTAAAAGCAAAAAAGGTCACCAGACTGCCATGCTGACCATACAATGAAGCTATCAAGCTGGACACACTTGGCTCAGGTTATTTCACATCATACCTTGCCTCGGCTCTGCCGTACATTTCTGAAATTAGTCAGAGATTGAGACCCTTCTTCGAAGAATCAACCAATTCCTATATTTTACCCCAAACAGGCATTTCTAAAACCTTCTCTGTTAGTATAAAAATATGTCAACTGAGGCTATAGATGTATTTAATCGTGTCAGGCAGGCTTACAAATTCAAGCCACTAGTGGAACAAGTTATTTCAAGGACTGTGATCCCACTTTACATGCAGGCGCAAAAACATGGCACGCAGAGGAGGTCAAGTCAAAGTGAGGGGAAATACTGCCCCCTGCTGAGCTGAAGCTTTATGGTTTAGATCATGTTAAAATGAGTGAGTACATGGATCAAACTATTCCTAATTATACAAAAGCTAATGACAAACTTACAGATAGGCATCTTTTCTAATAAGATGACTGCCTAATCAACAAATCAAATGGCACCTGCAACAGAAATATTGAATACAAATGTGGGATGCAAGGGATTGAAAATTGTAGCACATCATAAGACAGAACACAGCTAAAACATTAAAAATAATACCACATGATGGCAATGGAACACCAAGCCTTGTAATGGATATCAATGTCTACCTTTAGCTCCCTCCTGACATCTATCCGCAGTTTACACTCTGCTCACCTGAGGAAATCGATATGAGCTCTTTGTTCCGAAAACAGAGAAGCAAGGGTAGGTTAATGAATGCTGACATTCTGGTGCTGATCCATGTCCAACACCACAAACAAAGAAAAAGATGGTCCAACAGAGTCTGAACACACACTTGTTTAGTAATTAATTTTGGTGTTAAGGCAGTACTTCAGTGGCTTTCTGCGTGGACACTCTCCACAGACACTACATATTCTGTGTAAGCAGTGAAACAAAAGGAAGTAAGGAAAAAGCACAAAGACATGTGTACAATCTTTCCTCACTGACTCATAACTTATGCAGCACAATTGCAAAAGTATTCACACCTCTTAAAACCTTTCCACATATGCATTGCTATATCCAAAAACTTTACGCAGATGAAGAACACAAAGCGGCATAGAAGACAAAAATTACATGGGTTTCAATTTTTTTTGCATATTAAAATAATCTTTTTATTCTACTAGAAACAGATTTATCAGGCAGCAAGAAGGAAGACAGAAAGAAAACAACTTCTGTTTGGTAGCACAAATCAACTTCATGAATGTTTATACCTATACGGCTGGAAGAAAAACATTTTTAAAGAAGTTACTAACGAGCACAAAGGACAAAAGTAACTAAGCATTTTAAAATAAGAAAATACCATTAACAATACCAGCCATTTACATTTTTTACTCTGAATAAAACTTTCCTTTTAAGAAGTGCTTAATTTCAAACTGTAGCCAACTAATTTATTTGGGTATTCCTGATAATAATGTCAATGATAGAAGCTCTGATAACCAAATGGTATCCTTGATTTAACCATATTTGATGTTAATTATTATTTAATTGAGCTTGATATATGATCTTCCACTGTAACCAACTTTAGTTAATTAACTACTTGCACAGTGACATACCAGAGAAAACCATCCTGTGACAAATATCATTAAAATAAGCAAAGTGAACTGTTAAACTACCCAAAACCAACATATAAATCTACAGTGACACACTAAATGAACTCAGTCAATCAATAGCCTAACCTTTTTAAATATACCAGCATTCCTCTGCAGGATATGTGGGTGAGCTTAAAAAGCACTCACACTCTTGTTCAGTCTATATTTAGTGATCTGACTTTCACACAGATGCCAGAAGAATATATAATCTGTCTCACTTTCTGCAGAACCTTTTTACTGTAGACTAAAGCCGACTCAGAGTTGGTGCTGTGGTAAAGTGAGAGAAAACAAAGACACCCAGACTTTTCCCACAGCCTTTGACCAAATAACTTCCAGCCTAAATAACAATAGGCCCTCTTGGAAAGGAGATTTGCCTGAAAGGAAGCTCAGTTCTCCCAGTGGCATTAGCATACTCCAGTTTGCTTTTCCAGTTTGGTTGTGGAGTCACAGCTGCCCTCTTCTGGCTCACAATAGAACATGAACAACATTAAACAAAACAGGCACAGTAAAAGGTAAGAGCTGGATTGAATACCAAAAAGCAGAGGACATGGCTGATTGCAGAAGGTAAATGAAATGTATGCATATACAATGCCCAGCAAAAATATTCATACAACCAACATTTCTATGTGCATACTTTAATGCTTAAACTTGGCAGGAGGAGCTTCTGTAAACATTGTAAACACCGAATTTAGGTGTGGGCTTTGACTGAACCATTTCAACACATAAATATGAATTAATTCAAACCAATCTGCTGAAGCGCTGGCTGCAAGTTTAGGCAAGAAGGTCCAGGGTTCGAGTCCTGGCCTGGGGTTTTTCTGCAAGGAGTTTGTATGTTCTCTCTATCCATGCACAGTATCTCTCTGGGTACTCCAGCTTCCTCTCAATATTGACCACTCTAATTTTCCCTCAGCTATTTGTGTGTTTTTGTATGGTTTTCTCTCCTGTGTGTTAAAGGATGAGCAGTTGTAAAATATGGATGGATGGCTTACAAAAGGCTCTGGAAGTTGATCTAACCTAATGTGTTCATAGTTCAAACCTGTACACACTTGTATTTTCAACTGTTGATTTGGGAGGGGGAAAAAAATCAGTATTGACTTGAATCTAAAAGCAGCTGCTGCTCCTTACCAGACTGATCATTCATCATGCGGATGGCTTTAGCTTTAGCCAACTCCAGCGCGGTAACCCATCTCTGCCGCTCTACTTCAGTGCTCGCCTTCAGGTGGTATGTGCGACCGCCGCTGCTCAACACAATGTTGCAGGCGTCCTCCGTGTCGATGTGTGCTGTGGCCAAGTTTATAGTTCCTCGACATGTATGGGCCATCTCTGCCTGTGTCCTAAAAAAACAAAATTAACAAAGGGTAGGAGCTAAATCAAAACATACAAGATAGATGGGCACACTGGTCATGAGAATGAATGAGGAGGGAACAGAATTTCAATTTCAGTCTTTCAATCCAAAAAGGCTGGGATTGCAGCTGGCATTCCTACTGCTACAAGCAGGGCAAGAGGAAGCAACTGAAGGCAAAGCAACAGTAAAACACTGAGTCGCTTCACTGAAGTACAAGTGAGTAAGAAGTATGTAATTGCACACATTATGAATAGTAAACTTGCATCAGCTTATTTTAAACAACTTTTATTATTATTTGCACCAGCTCTCCCTCCTGCTGGTGAACTGTGGGTATCTGGATATCCTCACGACACCAACTGTGTGCAGTCAGAGGGGCTTTCAAGTCTACATAACAAGGCCATTGTGCAACTTTAGGCCTCTTTACTGAACACAACTGAACAATTAATAAAAATCCAGACAAAGAGAGAACAGAGTATAAGAGGAAGTCAAAATAGGTGCACAACAACAGAGAGGCAGAATCATAGCAGAACGACTGAAAAAAAGATTAGAAAAAAGTAATCAATAGCAACGCCAATTGTTTGCACACGCTGCACCAAAACTGATATTTTACCACTGAAACGGACCATCATGTTTTTTGGAAAGAATATTCTCACATCTTAAAATGCAGCCCTTTTTTGTAAATTAACAACATAAACATGAAAGTGCTGGAACTAACCGGTACTTGAATCTACAAATAATTCACTACAGGAATACTGTAGTAATAACCAGATTCTGTGAACACACCTGATGTTAAACGCTATCTAAAAGCACCAGCAGGTCTAAATGAGATGGAAAAATGCCACGGCCTTATTCTTATTTTACGATGTTCTGAGGCAATGTGAAATTGAGTCCTGTGGCCTGGCAAATCAAAATTTGCGACAGTATATGGTTATTAAAGCCTCATAAGGAAAGAGACCACCTGGCTTGTTATCAACACACAGTTATTTTAAAAAAAAAAAAAAGAAAGGCCAGCATCTGTGATGGTATGAAGGTGGGTTCGTCCAAATGGCAAACGAGATCTGCAGATCTGCGACATCAAAAGAGGAACAGAAAAGACATGAACATTTCCCTTTTGTTAATAAATTAATTAATATCTGTGAAATTATCAACATTTCTCAAAGATCTCAGTAAGCAACTCAACAGACAGTGGAAACATCCTTTTTGAATCTGAAAACAAAGTGTTAGATCACGAGGCTGCATAGTCTCACCATAACCAAATCCCCAAGTATCAAAATGAGCAGCATTTTGAAAAATCAAGTAATGATATGGCTGGTTTTAATTGTTAACACTGCATTTGTTTATTTATTTAATTTTTAACCAAGTGAAATCTCTTTGTGGTATTGCATTAAAATCTTTTCTTGCCGTCTTTGAACAGAATTTACACTCAAATTATATTAATATTACATTGACTTTAATTTTTTGTTTCTTCGTTTTAATGTAAATAGGCTACAAATTGTGATTTTTGAATTTTTTTGGTTATGTTTTTTTTTTTTCAAAATTCATCAATAAAAATAAGCATTATCTGGCCAATTTCTGCTCAAGAAAATTAATTTTTCCTCCATTGGAAATATATTTTTCTGCGTTCTACAAAAGTAAAATTGATTATTTAATTTAAAAAAATACCTTTATACAGTACAAAGAGCTGAAAAAGGTTATAAATACTATAAAAAACCCTCTTTTACCACCACTGTCGTAAAAAACAGTCCGCAGTCAAATGACTTCCACATGAGTTCATTTTTATTCATTTTCTTCAAATTCAGATATTTTGCCTTTTGATCATGTTCACAGAAAAACGAGGTCTTGATTATATTAAAACCAATAAATTTAATTTAAAACCAACCCACTAAATCAACATGGAGTCTTTTGCAGCAACTTATAGTGAGCCTGGTTCTGCTGGATGTTTTTACTTGTTAAAAAGAAGTCATTCCTCTCCACTATCGCCATGTGCTTGCTCAGGAAGAGGGACCGCTGCAATGACTCAGTGCAACTGGCTCAATTTCCATAGACAGACATCTTCTAACCAGTTCATCTGACCAATAGACAGTGATTGTTTCAGGATTGTAATTTGGACTAAATTGATCTTGGTGTAATTTCATCTTAATGGGACAATATGATTAGATTTTACTGTTATGAACTGGATTGGTCTGCACTGAATAAGAAGTTCCTTTTAATTGCATATGAATAAGACTTGTTAGTGCTCTGAAAAGACCATTGTATTAGTTTGGTGAACTGATACTGAATTGAACCAAATATAGATGTTGCTGAACTAATTATTTTTTTAGATCAGGAAGCAAGATGGTTGAGATACAAAAAGGCATGAGCCACATGCTCACAGGTTTGCTGGTTCATATGCTCAAAAACAGCCTTTTAAAGCATGCAGCCATGCCATCAAACTCTTTAAGTTCTCTTTCTCACAAGAAAAACGTCAATCTCCCTAATAAGGTAGCCACTGCCTCACTGAGTCAAAGGTTTAGAGTGTATTTATAAATTCTGCCAGGCAGCGGCTTCCCTAAAGTCAAGTCTTGTTATCATGCCAAGCGAGAACAAGCGCTTCAGTGTACCATTCCTCTGCTGGCACTTGGTGCACATCAGTTCTGCAGACAAACACTGCACTGGGGCCATGCGAAGCAGAACGGAGAGCAGGCCGGGCAGGGATCCTCAACAGTCCAGTTTGTGGTTTCACCCGACCGAGCTCAGCTGTAAAGTTCTGCACGTTAAGTGGGTCAGAAACAGAATGTGCTGCTGATGAGTAAGATGAGACGCATGCTGATTGCTGCTGCCCTGTGGGGAGGCCAGGCCATGCAAAGGCCATGAAACTACACAGTCAACGAAAAAGCTGGGAAACAGAGATAAGGACCACAGGGGTGCTAAGGCACTAGTTGGATGAGGAAGGAGAGGAGAAAGAGAAAGTAGAGCTCAGGGGTGAGGGGGAAGTTCCAGCATGATGTGCTGCATCAGGAGAGCATCGATGTGCTTTACCTGTCCATCCCCTGTGCACACATCCTCATAAAACATAAATCCACCGATCTGGAGCATGTAATGACAGAACAAAAACCAGTGAACAACACATGAGTATGAAAACACAGACGAGAAGAGAAAATGTGACGAAGTACCCGAAGCTTGAAACCATAGATCAGTTTTATTGTGGCTGTAGGCTACAATTTAACAAGACATGGACGAAAATGTCAAAGAACCACTTGATAACATGCTGAAAGTAAAAAACAAATATGAAACTTAGAAAAGATAGAAGTGATGCTCCATTTTGGACAGCTTGGTATGAGCTGCAGAAAAACTGAACCAATGACAAGTTAAGTATGTGGCCACTAGCCAGAGTATCTTTTTGTCATTTCTTAGCTGCTGCCACATAAAAACACTAAGACCACACAGACAGGCACCCAAACAGAAACACTTGAGCATGCACACCCTGTTGCCAGGTGCTAAAAGCAATGAATAGCCCATTAACTAGATTAGATCACAGCAGCAATATTGCTTGCTCCAGTCACTCCAGATAAAACGCCTGTCCGACAGACAGGATTCAGGCCAAGATCGAACCTTCAGCTGGGCCCGAGGTCGCCTTGCTCAACACTCTTCCTCCTCCTCCCCCCGTATCCCGAATGAGAAAGCAGTAACACCATAACCTGACTCTCTAAAAAGGACCCAGGCAGCAGTGAACACCTGATGAGCACTTAAACTGATACGATCTGGCTTCTCTCCAGGTACTGGAGCAAAACAGAGACAGACCAGACTGCTATGAAAGACAAGACCAGGTGGTGTGATACTGCAGCTCCAGTAGCACCCAAAGTTTTAATGTCCTGTAATTTTCCCTAATTCAGAGCTGGATTTACATTAAGAGGTTACTAAATTGTGCAAAGAGTATAAAATCTGAGAGCAAAGTCACTTAAGAAATTAAAAAAATGAAGATGTTCCAGGAAAGAAGAAGATCTTGTCATATGTCTTCTTCAGCACAACAAGGCTCTTTATGTGATTTGAACTAAAAGGAGTCATGACACAAAGCTGATGTGGAGGAAAGAATGACCAAGCTTGCGGTTTTTGGAGCCAAAGTAATGGAGCAGTCAATACCGAATGCGATTCAAAATCGCTGTTCAACTCATTACACTTTAGCTTGCTCAACTGCTGAATGTGTCAACCCATTCATAGACTCAAAGCATTGATTGGAGCCACAGGTTAAAGTGCCAAGCTAGAGCTTTGAAAAAAAAAAAAAAAAAAAAACAGGCTGCAGGAGATAAAGTGATTTCTTAAGGCACTGACAGAATTTCAAAAAGTACATAACTCACTATTGAATTATTAGAAATCTAGGGACTTCTTTAAAATAAGATGAATACAAAACACATTCAATTATACAAATTATGCATAAAACTTTACTATCACAAGTACAAGAACATGGTGGTGGCAGCATCTTCCTGGGACATGCTTTACTTCAGCAGGGACTGGGAAGACAGTCCTTACAGCAGGACAACAATCCTAAACATACAGCAGGAATGGCTGGATGTAAGACTTCTTAGTTTATCTTCTAGTTATCTGAGAAGTATCTTAACTAGTAACAAGCTCAAACTGTTGACTGATGCCAAAAGTAAATTACGAAGCCAAAACATCTCAGGTTTGGGTGGTTTCACATAAACAATTTTCTCCTTCTCTGAGCATCAATTAGTTTTTCCTCCTCTGTCAGGAATCTTGCTTGATTAAACTGAAAGCATCCTGGCTACTTTCTACTGAAGGTCTTTTACACAATCAATCCTTGTGTTTTTGAACAAGGGCAGCTATTGCAAAATACAACATCTCAAAAATTGAAAGTTGCATCTCTATTTTTATCCAAAATTATCCCTTTCTCTTCTAATAAAATGACAAATAGAGAACATGTGCAGAAAAAGGGTAAATGTGGGAAGCAACACATTTATGACATTTATGACATATGATGAAAGCACATTAATTAACATGTTGTCACATTTGTCTCTGTTCCTTTTTACTCCAGTGACAGACAGTCAGGAGGCTCACAGAGAGGCAAACAAAGCCCAGAGTCAGACACACACAATGCAGCCGTTCCAGGAAGACATCGGCGGAGGGAACAACTTGTACGTCTCAGCGCGTCTGTGCTCGGATGTTGACAGGTTAGCTTTCCTTCAGTGAGGGCGGTCACCGTATAACATAATGGACTATTAATGCTGAGCAAGGCAACAGGTGTCTCTCATTTCACCGCAACTACAGGCAGGAGACTTTGGCTGTGCAACTGCTCCACCAAATAACATGTTGATGACAACAAAAAGGCAGGTGGCAATACTTGGAATGGAATCAGATGAAGAGGGTTTAAATAGGGAGCTGCAAGAACAATAGGTAGACAGTATTTCCTGTTTAACAGAATGATGCTGTAAAACACCATAAACAACTACAGCACCTGACTTTTGAAGAAAAACTTATTCTGGATGTGTTTGTGTCTTTTGTGTTAAATTATCACCAAGGTCCAAGCACAATTGCCAGTTTTTAGGGATTTCCATTTCAAAACTTCCCAGTCACAGCTTTAACTAAAAGACCAAGGTTTCCTCCACTGGGCTGTTTCTTCCTTCTGCTAAGAGTCATTTAATTAGGGAACTGGATGAAGCAGGACAACAACTGTTGCAGATAATGTTTCTCATTCTGTATGGATGTAAATGTGTATTGCATCAGGGTTATACATTTCATATGATTTAAACCTCTGGCTAGTAATTAAAGTGCACCTCAGTTGTAAAATCTAAGTGCTACAATGCTTTAGAGCAAACAACAGGGTGAGAATCAACCAAGTGGTACAATGTATATAAAAATCAAGTATCAAGTATATGTCAAAAGTTAGTATATTTAAGATTTTGGCAGCTGTGAGTGAAAAAATCTTCTGTCTCTAATGTGAAAGTTATTTTTACGTGCAGGTTGTACATTAACATGATGATTTTAACAGTTGTCCTAGTAAAGTAAATTTTAACAAAACAAACAGGAGTCTTTTGTGCTGAATGAGCACTTGACCCTCTTGGATGTCACATAAATTGTCATCTCTTTTTTTCCCCATGTCTAAGCAACATTTAACTATTAACATCCATGCCTGCAGAAACATGACTCTCTCACCTGAGAGTCACAGGTGTGTTTCTATTATAGGTGATGTTAGGTAAGCGGAAGGAGCTGTTAGAATGGGGTGAAGGCAGAATGACGATAGCAGCCACATAAAGTCATGTATCTTATTACATTGAGACAATAAAGCAGCTACTCTCAGTTAAGTTAGGTGACGCAATAAATGAACGAAACCTTAAACGTAACATGGCTCTATAAATATCTAAAAATATAAATAAATCAATCAAGCTTTTTCCATTTTCCAGTTATTATGAAAGTCTGACCTGGATAACATTGAACAAATACACTTGAATCAATATTTTTTTTAACTGAAGTGAGTTGGATGAAGTCATTTTAAATAACTACTTAAATAAACCACTGTCACTCATTAACACTTATGCAAAAGCACAAGAGGTTTTGTTTTATCATGATCAAAGATCATTTATTTAAAGCAAAAAAGCAACAATTATTAAGTTAAAAGAAAGTTTACTATAACTATGACATTATTATGTCGCTATTTTTAGTTTGATACATAAACTATAAATGCATGCAAAATTCTGCAGTGCTTTGCATACTATGCAAAATATCTTACCTTTAGTTTAAGCTATTCTCATTTTAATAGAGATACAAAATATGCAGCTGAATATAAGTGTGCACATCAGTTAAGGAGGAGGTTGCAATTTGCTTTGCTATTCTCCAAAGTATCAAACTGTGGTCACTCCAGCACTTTCTCTGACATCTTATTAAAATGGTATTAACTTTATAATACATATTTCTTGTTATACCTTGACACCAGAACCCACCTGATGCCCAGTAGACTCTTCTATTTTAATGTTCATTAAAACATTTTATTAACTTCTGCCTTCTTGACAGTCTTGTTCTCATCTAAAAGGACGTTCTAGGTGAATCGTATTTGTTATGTTTCAGTTTGATCTCTTTCTATGTACTTTTCATTTGTCAACAAGCACACTTTTGTTTTTTTATTTCAGTTGTTTAATTAAATCTGGCAGGGAGAATTCAGATAAATCTGACCCCTTCTACTAAAGTAAGCTAAATTCAGAAACAAAAAGGACAATTTTGCAGTCAACTCTAAGTTGTTGACAAATGAAGTTAATGCAGCCTAACTGCAAGAGAGTCATATTTCAAACAGGACCAGAGTAGCTTTTCTCAGCAGGCTGACTAGAGGTGTCCAGCAACAAGTGGGAAGGGGAAGCATTTCTATATCTTTTTTTTATTTTTGTTACATTTTGATGCTTATGTGAAACTATTAGCTTCTAACTTGTAAGTGTGCCTTCTTAGCCAGGTCTCACTTTAAAAAGCTGTTCATCTCAATGGACATCTTGACTAAATGAAGGATAAATACAAAAGCATTTTGTAAAGCTGAGTTTTTAAAGTATTATCTTGGATTTGTTTTAAATCATCTTTATAATGTATTTTTTGTCTTTCTGAGTTGCATATTAATATTTATCTCTGTCTAGACTGAAATCATATCATTCTTGTTTCAGTTTTATCTCTGCCCCACGTTTATTTAAAAAGGCAACACATCTACTTCCTAAAATGTGTGAATTATGGTACAGGGGATTCAAACAAATTTGAATTTCCCTTTTAATGTTAGAAAAATGTAGTGACAGTAAAATAAAAATAAATAAATAAAAATCAGTCCCAAATTAATCTTAGTAAAATCAAAACAAAAAAAAAATATTAAACTTAAATTTAATATGATGCAACAATAATAACTGAGAGGGGCCGTGTAGTAGTGTAGAATGTTATCTAAATAAACAAATGGATTTAAAAAGTTATTTTCAGTGCTTTTGACAGCTCAGGACAGGGGGCTAAAGGGTTAGCTTGGTTTGCTAATGTCTGTATCTATGGTAACCTTATTTTTTCTGACATTAATATTATCTTAGGAAACATGCTGCTATAGATATATATATGTCTCTCCCTGTCTGTGTTTCAGGTCATCCACGGCCTACATACATTCAGTCAAAGTGAAAGCACTACGCCCTCCGTCAGCTGAAAGTAAACAGACTGCCCGTTTGACAGCTAGCTTTAGCCCGCCGCTAGCCAGCTGAGGGAGCCAGCTGTCATGACGCGCCGACAGAAATATGACACTCTGTGTGCGTTCACATTCAGCACTCCAACACAAAAAAATAAATATATTACCTGTAGTAGGAAAGTAGGCCATTGCTAAGAACGAACCATCGCCGTTGGTACCCTTTCAGATAGTTAGTCCATTTAAAGAGCCAGCCTTTGTAGGTGTCCGACCCCGGAGCTGGGGCCGCGGTGGAGGTGGATGCCGAGCCCTTCCCTTGCTCGCTCATCCTCGGCTCCGCCGTACGCCGAAGAGGCGCAGGTTGATAAACCGGACCGAACCGGGGAGGGGGCAGCGGAGACAGGGACACTACGCCACTGCGGCTGTCGGGGAGAGGACGTCCTCGCAGACGGGGAGGAGGGTTCGGTCTACGGCGAGAGCAACCACCCTGGACCCCTTTCACATGACTCCGGAGGAAGGACGAAAAGTGATGCCAAGACACTTTGCTGATGCAGACAGCTGCGGATTCAGGACACCGAGCTTAACAGAGAGGAAATTCCCTACAAGCTCTCCCTGTAACCAGTTGCAGCTATAACCAAAAGAGCAGTTATCGCCATGGCGACTGATCCAAGCTGTTTGAGGCAGCGTTTCTGAGAGGGAGCGGCCGCTGGTGTTCGCTGCCCGAGCCCCGGCGCCTGAAAGGGAGCGACAGCTCGGTGAGGTCCAGTCTATGAGTCAGAGCTGCACCACGTGACGGTGCATCTACTCATTCTTAAACATTTGACATGCGTGGGGAGTCTGATTCCTAACCTCAAGTTGGTCAGGTGACCACGCAGATGTATTTCTGAAGACATTTCAGGACGCCATACAGGGAAGAGAACAGTTTGTTACTAAACATAATGAAGGTTTCACTGTCATTAAAAGTTCATTATTAATTATATCAGTTATCAGCATTTGGTGCTCTGCCATTTGTCATTTGAATACAATGCAAAGGTGATGGTACACATTTATTCTGTCTTATTAACATAGTGTTAATGTCAGAAGTTTACGTACACTCATCCTGGACATACAAATCATAATTATAATTTATGCCTTTGAACCATTCTTTTTGCTAGATGGAAATATTATACAACACAAAAATTCAGCTTCTCAAAAAAAAAAAACAATGAGCACAAGTTGAAGTTTTTTTATTATTATTTAAAGAAAAAAAATCTATTTTAATAAAAAAAAATTGAATATGCACAGGAACTTGTTTACACTCTTTGCAAGTTGTACCCTAACCACGTGATTTCTGCAGAGACAACAAGATTCTGGCTGGTTATAGGAGGCACAGAACAAGCTTTTGTCCTGTTAGAACACCCAGCTATCTGACCATGAAGTTTCTGTTTGATGAAGACAGTCAAGATGTTCAGGATCAACCATACACTGGAAGATGGAGGAAAATCTTTCACTAACAAGTGAGCATAACATCAACATGGACTGCTTTTGCTTGTTTGTTTTATTCTCCTTTTAAACAGCCCTTTGAATTACACTGTTGCTGAAAATGTGCTATACAAATAAACTGCCTTGGCTTCCCTTTTGTCTTATCATAAATCCAAAAAGCCTGGTTTGCACTCATCATTAAAAAAAAACATTTTTTATCTGATTTATCAATAGTGAACAGTGTTGGGTAAGTTACTTTAAAAATGTAATCCGTTACAGTTACAAGTTACCTTGTTTAAAATGTAATTGTAGTGTAACTTTTTCGATTACTTTTAAAAAGTAATGTAACTAATTACTTTTGATTACTTTTTGATTACTTTAAGGTTTTAATGAGTATTGACCCATGTTCAACATTTAATTTTTG